>CM053031.1:145293209-145373209 GCA_028564925.1 Lithobates sylvaticus | reverse complement strand
GCTAGTTAGTATATGTTGTTAAATTTGTAAAAACTTATTGTGATATGTATTACCATAGAATCAATCGCTCCTGAGGAAGCGCTAACTTTAAAAGCGCGGAACATGTCGAGCTAAATCCTTTGACAAGAAAAAACGGACCTCCGCATCAGCATCACCCCAGATCTACAGGACCTAGTTCTATTTTCTATATACACTATTTATGCCAGTGATCAATTTAGAATATCTGGTTTTGTATACTTCTTACATGTGTCTACTTATGATATTATCAAGATCAATACATCTCACTGTTTGGGTGTTGTTTTGCTGATAAGAAGGTCTGATGTTGTTTACTACGTTACTAAATATATTTTGAGCATATGTAATCGCTGATTTATCGCGGTTCGATATATATACATATATTTTTAATAAAATACCCTTTTTTTATATTTTGTAGTATATGTATTTTTGTGCCTATAAAGTCCACTTTCTTTAGTTAGTCTCCACTTACTATATTGAGGATCAAACTGGTGGCTCTTCAGCTGTTGCACAACTACAATTCCCATGAGGCATTGCAAGGCTGATAGTTACAAGCATGACTCCCATGGGCAGAGGCATTATGGGACTTGTAGTTCCGCAACAGAGAATCGGAACGAGAGAGCTGGATGGGATTGGATAGCATAGTTTTGATTGATTAGAAAATCCTTTAAAAGCAAATGTGGGTGCAGCCATTCAAAGATTCCCAAAGAAGGGATTCATCTGAAGATGCCCATTTAAATTGTGGATATTGTGAGCTTCAGTACACTAATGTATTACTCTAAACCTCAGCCTACATTTAAAAGAGAAATATAGAATTGGGCTAAAAAAAATAAAATTATATCACCTAAGTAAATGCAGCATCAGTCCGAAGTGGCATCTGTCCCCTTCTGCCTCTGCAGTGAGAACTGAGCATTGAAACCCCACTGATCGCTCTGAGCAGAGAGTTATGACTGTCAGTCACTGGCTCAGTGCTCTGCCCCTCCAGAGCTCACTGGAGTGCTGTGCTATGGAGGGGACGAGAGCACCTGGCTCAGTCTCTAGGCAGCTCACTGAGAGCCCGAGCCAGCTTCTGGTCCAGGCATCTGGGTGTAGCCTGACTATTAAGTTAGGGTCAATCCAGAGCCTGGACCAGCTGAGTGATGTTAGCTGACTTTAGCACAATGTTGGCTGAAAATGGGCCAGAGGAGTGCAAAACCAACTGCACTCCTGTGATCAATAGGAAAACTAGGGCTAAAATGGCTTTGGTCCTACTTCTCCTTCTCCACAGCTTTGGGGTAGAGATATTCCTGATATGTGCCTGCTGTACCATGTACGTGTATGGTAAAGTATCCTGTTCTTTGTTTTGTTTTTTTGTGTGAAATACCTGGTGTTCCTTCCAGTCCCTCTGCTTTTTTTTTTTATTCAAAAATGACCACCCTAAGCAGGAGAGCACAGTGTGTTCAGTTTTCTAGCCGTGCTGAGAACTTGGCCTGCTCCCCTCCAATGATGATCAGACTTGTCCTGATGCCCCAACCCCCTTTCCCCCACACAACCATTTACTGAGAAGATCGGTGCACTGCTGTTTCTCCTCTCCCCCAGCTCCTTGAGCTTATTTTTCAGCTAGGAACAGAAGGATTGTAATCACTTCTAAAAAAGAAAACGTGTGTGTGTGTGTGTGTGTGTGTGTGTGTGTCCATGTACTGTTTATAGGACTGTATGAGGCTGTCTTTTCCTGTCAAATCCTTTTCCTTCCAGCTCTTGAGGACCCACTAGATTGCCATGGTTGCCACCTATCCTGTATGATACAGGATTGTCCCAGATTTCAAACTAAAATGCATAATCCTGTATTGATTCAATATGGAACAACGTTTGTCCTGTTTTTTTCATGCACATCTGTTGCTAAGATGCTAGGAGGAATGAGCTGCCTGATTGAAGATGCATGTTTTCAGGCAGACATCTGCCTATCTATGGCCAACCTAATAAGGATCATATTATTAAAGTGAAACAGTTAAAACTCAAATTGCGCCAAGAGGGTAAAATCCCTAAAATAGCAGCTAGCACACCAATATCAAATAAACCCAAACTAAAGTGCCAGCGCTCATAAAACAAAAATAAAACTGAGAACAGTCCAAAGTGTGTGTTTGATAGAATGTCCATGCAAACAAAAAACAATTCCACTGTGCATTAAAGATTAAATAATCTTCATATGGTGTAAAAAAAACTCTAAGTGAAAAAAAAAACTCTGTGCTTCCACATCAGTGCCCCAATCCAATGCTTACCAGAATGGAATGACACTTACAATGAAAAGTTATGTAGCGCATGAAAGTGATTATCTCAAATCCTAGATATTTGATGTCTCCACTTCAATCCACCATATATATCAACAGCCATTCAGAAAAACGAGTATGAAAAATGAATTCTCCACATAGTATAAAATCAGTGTGCTTTTTGATGAAACATGTAAGGCAGAGCCCCGGCTCATGACGTCATCATGAAATTCAGAAGCGATCTGTGTATTCTCTTGTGGATTTTGACTTGTAAGGCGCTGTCCTTTTTTTTTTTTATTTATTTTTTAACATGTCAGTAGCGTTTTATTAGATTTTTGACATTTTCGTTACCGCTGATTTTACACTATGTGGAGCATTTTCTTGCACATTTTCCTGAGTGGCTGTCGGTTATATATGGTGGATTGAAGTGGTGACCTCAAATGTCCAGGATCCAATTTCAATCGCTATATGACCTTTCATTGTGAGGGTCATACCGTTCCTGTAAACCTTTGAATTTGGCTCTGGTGTGGAAGCACAGTGTGTTGTTATTTACACCATATGAAGATTATTTCCTCTTTAATTCACAGTGAACTGTAGTTTTTTGTTTACATGAACATTTGATTATAGACGCACACTTTGAACTGTTATCAGTTTTTTGTTTTAGGAGTGATGCACTTAAGTTAGATTTATTAAAGTGATCCAGCCAATAAGGGTAAATTAACAGAATCCCATCATATCCCTGTCTTCTGCGAATAATAGTTAGTCTCCACTGGCATCAGTTTCGGCCACTATATCTTAGTGTAGAAAGCCCTCAGAGTTCTGTTTGTCTGCATCAGAGCCTACACAAGCCAAAGGACTTTTCGCTGCCTCCATGTGACATTTTTTGGGCCAGGCCCTTGGTTGTCACACACTGCATAATGGGAAAAAGTGGTTTAATACCCATGTCAGTGCCCTCTTGCAGACCTCTTTTTATTAATGTTTAACCAGTGGTTATTCTGCAGATTCTGCATATAGACAGGTCTATTTGCTGTAAAACGGGAAGCAACCTAGCTGTATTAGCTCATTTGCAAAACAAACTCTGTTAACTGACTTTTTTTGTTAACTGACTTTTTGCATGTTCACTTGCTAGCAAGATAAATATGTACTTTGCATTGTTACACAGCAACTTATCAACAACAATGCATAGGCTTTTTTTTTTTGTATTTTTTTGTTTTCCATGTTCAATATTGCAGTGTTGCAATAAGGTCCATTAAGGTTAGCTTGATTATAAATGACGGTACATTCAAACAGTGCTTTTACTTTAGCAACAAAATAATGAGGATGATGGAAACAGGGAGGGAAGGAGGAAAGGGTTAAGGTAAATAGGAATAGGAAAATGGGGGTGAGGGTGTAAAAGAGAAGAAAATAACACCAAAAGAGGCATGGTCTAATTGCTTCATATAAGTAGACTGCCTACAAACATCAACCATCTACCCTCGTAAGCTGTGTTGTTCTATAACCTAAGGTGAAACTATCCTTTCACTACAGTGACTTCTACACCTAAAAGGGTAGAAAGACAAGTTTGGTACCA
Organism: Lithobates sylvaticus; assembly: GCA_028564925.1. Taxonomy (NCBI): domain Eukaryota; kingdom Metazoa; phylum Chordata; class Amphibia; order Anura; family Ranidae; genus Lithobates; species Lithobates sylvaticus. The sequence goes on along the minus strand of CM053031.1, from coordinate 145,369,378 downwards.
AGCCATGGACTTGGTGTACTGTAATAAGTTTCATAAACCAGGAAGAATGAAATTGTTGACAGAGACATGTTGGGGTTTGATCTATGATTTTATCTGGTTCCTGTTCATTTGGCAGCTACTGGTTGGGGAGTGGGGCTTCAGTTATGTATATCAAAGAGGTTCATGTTCTATAAAACCTATCCCAACTATCTGTTTGTGTGTGGAATCAATGTTCTGCCTCCATAATAATACTGACTTTATTTTCCCATTCCTCCAAAGGTTGAAAGATGCGTCCTTTTCCAATGGTCTCCAATTAGGTTTTTAGCTGCATTAGATGGGGCAAATGCTTTTTTATTTTTTATTTTTTTTAAAGACTTTATAGATTGGCTTGTGTGTATGGGCTTATATTCAAGGCCATGTGGAATAGAATGATATACAACGTTCAATAGAGTATAGCAAACAGTCAGATCTAAGCCTAGAGCAGTTACCCTAGTGAAAGATGATTGGTTGACTTGGGTTACTACTTGGGTGACTCTCTACAGTAGTTTTTATGCATATTCTATACTTAACTCCTTTTCTTCCTGTCCTCTTAAGAAATACTTGCATTATGAGTGTCCCCTGTCCATTAACCTCAGTGCAACATGTCCGCTTAAGAATAAATCAAGCTGGAAGTAATTTAGTGGGAAGAAAGCTGCCAGCCAAACGACATCTGGCAAGAACTAGTAACTTTTTGCCATGTGTCTTTGTGATCTAATGTGTGCTCACATTTCATAATATATTTTTATTTTGTACTTGATTACCGTATTTATCGGCGTATAACACGCCCTTTTCCCTCCTGAAAATGGGGGGCAAATCACTGGTGCGTGTTATACGCCGATAGTGTACCTCGGAGGGGGACGAGTGCCGCCGGAATTCACCAAGCCGTCATCTCCTGTATAATCTGCTCTCACTCGGCTCTGACGTCGCACACACAGTCCCGCCTCCGCCACGGGAATTGGACCAGTATTCTGTCAATCAAAGGAGCTTGTCCAATGCCGATGGCCGAGGCGGGACTGTGTATGTGACTACCGATTGAGAGCCGAGTGAACAGGAGATGACGGCTCTGTGATTTCCTGCATGAGAGATGCTAAGACTGCAGATGGGCATCAAGCTGCATTGATGGGCACATATCAGGCTGCATTGATGGGCACAGATCAGGCTTCATTGAGGCTGCAGATGAGCACAGATCAGACTTCATTGATGGGCACTGACAATTATTTTGCCTCAAAGTGGTTTATTTTGAAAAAAGTTTTTTTTTCCCTGAAACTTCCCTCTTAAATTGAAGGTGCGTGTTATACGCCAATATAAATACAGTATTTTGTTTTGACACTGTGCTAGTTAACTGAACTTAATTCCACACTTGGTGTTTTTACCTTTTTTTTTTTTTTTTTTTTTTTTTCTATATTATTATATTATTATTATTATTATACAGGATTTATATAGAGCCAACAGTTTGTGTAGTGCTTTACAACATCGGGGAAGACAGTACAATTACAATACAATTCAATACAGGTGGGATCAGACAGCTCTGCTTGTTAGAGCTCACAATCTAGACCTCTGTGGTTTTTCATTGTACTGCTATCTGAACTACTCTTCTCATGTTCATACGGCCCATCCTTAGAAAGTAAGTGACAAACCTTGCCAGTTTCAAATTTATTTACAATGGCAGTCACATGGTTACAAAAAAATAAAAAATAAGAACGCATGTCCATTAACAGTGGAGGGTAAGAAAGCATTATAAAGTATGGTCCAGTTTGCGTTAACAGGATAAAAAAAAAAAACCTTTGTGATCCCTATAGGCACTTGTAAAACATTTTACTATGCGTTGTTGTTAATTTATTTTTTATAAGAAGCAGTTTATATTTTGTGCCTTTTTTAGGATTGAATCCAACCCCTTTAAATTTTTTATTAGTGGTAGAACCAGTTCCTGTAGAAAAAAAATCCACATGTTCACTGCTATTATAAATAACATTTTCTGCTTTCAGAGGGTTAGTATTTTTTTATTTTTTTGAAAATCTTTTTATTGAGTAGAAGGCATACAGACAATTAAAAACAGTTAACAGTAAACCTGTGACAGCATTGGGATTAGACCCAGGCAGTGGTCAGTGCCAGCCGGCAATTGGGCTGCTTCCATCATTATTGACATACAGCTGTAACACGTCCACAAGAAAGAACAAACAAATTAGTGCTGGATTGGCTCCTGCTCAAATGAAATATCTAAGAATCAGATCTTTCAGTCGAGACCCAAGGGACAATAATGGAAATCAAATAAACCCATATCAGGGATTGAGGGTTAGTAATTTGCAAAGAGTGCCCATATGTTTTATGGTGGGTGTATTTCTCCTTGATTGCTTCTTCTAAAGCCTCGTACACACACTACAATTGTTGGCCAACCGAGCGTCTGATTTTTGTCAAAAGGGCGTGTGCCAGGAACTTGTCTTGCATACTAACGGTACACTATTGTCGTGCCACAAACACGAACGCAGCTCTTGAGCCCCACCCTTTGGGCCCCTTCTGCTAATTTTGTGCTTGGTGAGCATTGATTCTGAGCATGCGTGTTTGTACTTTCGACATTTGTGTACTGACCATACGAAAATCTGACGTCAAACCATTGTCCGACAAACATTTACTAGCTTGCCATCCAATTTGTTGGCCGAAAGTTGGACAACAATTGTCAAAAGGAGCGTACTAATGGTAAGATTTTAGGACAACAGTCTGTCAACAGACAATCCCCTGCCAACAATCATACCGTGTGTACGAGGCCTTAGGGTGGATAAAGGAAAGCATATCTAAACCCAAGAACAAAAAAATATATTGCAGTTTACAAGTCCTTAGCTGTGGAGGCTGGATTCGATTTTTTTATTCCTTGTTGCTACCAGTATTGCACTTCCTGCCTTAGGGTGACAGTGCTCAGTCATTGTACTATAGCTATGTAAAAAACAACCATAGGACAGGTGTTACCGGTTTATTATATTTGAGATTTAATATCTCTCCACAGGACTATAAACACCCTCCTTTTTTCTCCATAACCTAGCAGGGATGTGTTCTGTAGTCCTCTGCGAAAGCTGGAAAGAATGCTAAATAGAAATGCCGCACAGGCAAAGCGTGTGGGAGGTTTTCTGCTGAGAAGTTTTCCGGCAGGAGCCACAGGTATTTTTTCACTTCACTGAACAGATATTACATAACTCTTTTAATGGTATTTCTAACATACCAGAATAGATCAAATAAGGAAAGTTAATTGTTAGTTTCCATACCCTACAAGTTTTTTTTTTTTTTTTTTAACAAAAACTGTTTTTATTTTCAAATTAAGGGAAACAGTACAGAGAAATAAAACGGTACAATCGGTTTTCTTCATGTGCAACATAGTGATTCGTACATACAGGGTACACAACTAACTATAGGTTATAACTTAAACACAGGCAACATGCATATACATACATAGGATCTTCGAAAAGGGGAGGGGAAATGGGGCAGGAATGATTCCAAGCACAGATCCGGGGAAGGGGAGAAGGGGGGGGGAGAGAAGCATGCCTGTGCTAAAAAAAATCCGCTTATTTCACTCTTCCCATATCACACCGTATATTAAAGGTGTATAGTTGACTGTCGTGCACCCACCGTCTCCACAACCGTCCCTATGAGGTCGTCCTCCACTATCCCGTCCCGGGCCCCCAGCAACCCAACACCAATGCGTCTGCACCATACCCGTCTCGTCCAGGTAGGGTCTACGTCTCACCCCCCATCTAGTCCAGCGTCAGCCTCTCCTCCTGCACCCAGGGGTTCCAGATCTTATTAAATTTGTTGGGGCAATTTCGGCCCATATATGTCAGTTTATACAAGGGAAGGGCCTTGTTAATAAGGGCCCTCCAAAATTGTGTCGTGGGCGGGGCAGCTCCCTTCCAGTGCAGCAGTATTGTTTTCCTTGCATAGAATGCAGCGTAGAATACAAAGAGTTTCTTGGCCTGGGGTCCCTCCAGCGTGTCTACTACTCCCAACAGCAGCGGAATTGGGTCACAGGGCATTCTAAGTTTACTAACCAGGTTTATTTTGTCAACCACCCCCCTCCAAAACGTCTGGACAATGCTGCATGACCACACCACGTGAAAGAAGGAGCCTTCCTCCAATCCACATTTATTACACAGTGGGCTATATGTAGGGTATATCTTAGCCAGCCGCCGTGGCGAGAAGTAAGCTCTATGAATGAATTTTAATTGAATAAACCTATCCCTGGCAGAGATTGTCAGGGGGAGGTATTGCTGAATGCCCTCTTCCCAATCGTCGTCAGCCAGCGAGGGTATGTCACTCTGCCAGACTGAGAACAGCTGGGACACCTTGGAGGTGTCCAGTCCCGCCAAGGCTGTGTATAGTGTAGAAAGGGTCCCCTTCCCACCCTCCTCCTGTAGTATGGTTTCAATTCCCGTAGTGCCCAGAACCGGCGGCTCTGGAAACTGGGAGCCGTAGGCATGGCGAATTTGCAGGTACCGGAAAAACATGTTGTTTGGGAGCCCTTTACATTGTTTCAGTGTATCAAAGGAGAGCAGCCCCGTTGCGTGAGAGATATCTGCTAGTGTTGTTATTCCATGTCGCGCCCACAGGACTGGGTCGGGTATAGACTGGAAATGGGGCAGCCTAGGGTTTCCCCATAGCGGGGTGCGGGGTTACCAGCCTTTGTACTTCAGAACCTTATCCCTGACAATTTCCCAAACCTTAAGGGTAGTCTTCATTGAGTAGGTAGCATCCGGGTTGGACCTGGGTCCCCGATGTATTAGATTTCTCAATTCTGAGAATGACCCGAGTAACGCCGCCTCCAATGTCGAGGCAGGGTTAGCCGGCTCCTCTGACAGCCACCACCGAAGAGTTACCAAGACCGCCGCCCAGTAGTATTTTTGAAAACATGGGAGGGCCAGGCCCCCTAACGAGAGTGGCAGGTGAAGGGTAGTCTTGGCTATTCGGGGGGTGCTGCCATTCCATATAAAGGTCGTGAGCTGTGAATCCAGCTTCTTAAAGAACGCATTCGGTATATGCATTGGAGATTGCCTAAATATGTACAAGAATTTGGGCAGAAGTGTCATCTTAATCAAATTTATTCTCCCAACCGGAGTCAGGGGTAGTGTCTTCCATGCCGTGCATCTCTGCACCAGGGATGACATGGCTGGCGTCAGGTTGAGAGGAATAAACTGTGATTTGTCCCTATGAATCTCTATCCCTAGGTATCTAAATTGCGAGACTCTTTTTAGGGGAGTGTTGTCTAAGAGGGAGGCCTTCCCTGGATGGAGTGCAAAAATGACCGACTTATTCCAGTTAATGCAGACGCCAGAGTACTCACCAAATTCGTTGATAATTGCAAGGGCAGCCTCCAGGGAACCCGAATCATTTCTCAGGTAGAGCAGGGTATCGTCTGCGTATAGTGATATTTTTTCCCGTGTGGATCCGATTGGGATACCCTTTACCAATGGGGATGACCTCACCAAGATAGCCATGGGCTCGATGGCTAGGGCGAACAGGGCAGGGGACAATGGGCACCCCTGTCTAGTGCCCCTGTACAGCGGAAATGGTGACGATAGGATTGAGCCCGTACGAACCCTGGCGCGTGGCGCCCTATAGAGGGCCTGCACCCAAGAGATAAATTTTGGGCCAAACCCGAATCGACGCAGGACCTCCCACAGATATTCCCACTCCACCGAGTCGAAAGCTTTCTCCGCATCAAGGGAGGCCACTGCGTCGAATTCGGAGAGTTGTCTCGTGGCGCCCATGACTGTGTATAATCTGCGGAGATTTATGTCCGTACCTTTGCCGGGCATAAACCCCGATTGATCTTCGTGGACCAACGTTAGAATAATCTCATTAAGCCTTTTTGCAAGTATTTTTGTTAAGATCTTGGCGTCTGCATTAAGAAGGGAAATAGGTCGATATGAAGTGCACAGTTCCTGATCCTTTCCAGGCTTAGGAATAACCACTATGATGGCTTCTGCCATAGACTCCGGAAGGGTGTCCGAGTCCAGGGAGCATAGCATCATTTCGTGTAGCCTTGTAGTAAGCTGGTCCCCATATTGTCTGTAAAACTCTGGGGGAAGTCCATCTGCCCCGGGGGTCTTTCCTGCCTGTAGTTCGCCCAGCGCCATTTTAACTTCTTCTATAGTTATCTTTTTATCGAGATCCTCCCTGGCTTCTGGGGTCAATACGGGGAAGGTGATCCGCTCCAGGAAGGAAACAAGTTCCTCCCTAGAGTATTCCACCCTGGAGGCATACAAGGAGGCATAGTACTTAGCAAAGCAGGCATTGATGGCCAGTGGATCGGTTACCACTGATCCATCCTCCTGTCTAATGCGGGCGATGGACGTCGTGGGTTGTTGCTCTCTTGCTAACCAGGCTAGCATACGTCCAGTTTTTTCCCCCTGCTCAAATATGCGCTGGGTCTGCGAAACCTGGTGTTTTTTTGCTCCCGCCACTCTTAGCATAGTTAGTTCCCGATACGCAGACCGCATGTCCAGTAAGGTAATGGGGTTTTGGGTCGAGACATATTGGGATTCTAGACCCTGGGCCTTTGCCTCTGCCTCCTCAATGGATTGTTTTGCGTTTTGTCTGACCTGCGCGATAGCTGTCTGATAGCAGCCCCGGGTATAAGCCTTGAACGCGTCCCACCTGCCCTGAGGCATAGCGGGTTGTGCATTGGCCAGCCAATAGTCGGAGATACATTGGTCGATGTCCGCCTCAACAGTTTCCTCTGAGATCCAGTACCTGGATAGTCTCCAGATCTTGTCTGACCGAGGAAGCTGTGTTTGCAGCGTAACATACATGGGGGCATGGTCCAATATACCTCTTGGCAGCATGGAGATCTCTCGTACCCGTGATAGCAATCCTCCACTTACATACACTAGGTCTATTCTGGACATTGAACGGTACGAGGCCGATTGGCATGTAAACGCTCTATCTGTTGGGAATCGCCACCGCCACACGTCAGTCAGTCCATATACCTTTGCCCACTTGTCCAGTTGAGAGTCAGTACCTGTCCCTGGTGTCAACCTGTCCATTGATGGGTTGGGAGCCATGTTAAAGTCTCCCGCAAGGAGAATATTGTCCGTGGGGTATGAGGCCAGAATGGGAGTGAGGTGTCTAAGGAGTGACATAGTAGCCGGAGGAGGGATATACACCCCTAGAATCAACATTTCTATCTGTTCAATCATTGCATGTAGTAATACATATCTACCCTCCGGGTCAACTTTAACATCTAGCAGGTGGAATGAGAGGGCTTTATGTATCAGTATACTAATCCCTCTGGCGTACCCAGAATATGTGGAGTGAAAGTAGTGCCCCACCCATGGCTTTTTAAGACTGAGAACCCTACTCCCCACAAGGTGTGTTTCTTGAAGTATACATACATGTGGGTTGTATTTCTTTAAGTATGTCATTACCAGTGACCTCTTGAGTTTGTCATTTAACCCCCGGACATTCCAGGAGACAATTTTTATGGGGGCCATATTGATACCGTCAGAGGGCAAATTTCAGGGGTGGTATTGCTGAGCCAGCCCAAGGCGGGACAGACATCAAAAGAGTAATATCTGGACGGGGGTTGCCTGTGTGTCTCCCGGTCCTCAGCTATTCCAAGGGCCAGGAGAGACCACCAGTCCACACCGCTGCACAAAACAGTTGCATCCTGAAGGGAACAGTACCGTACATTCTCAATAGCGAAAATAAAAACAAAAAACAAACTAAACTCAACCCCCCCCCCACCCCCACCCCACACATCCGCCAATAAACTCGGAGTGTCTGATCCCATAACCAAACCCATCAAACTGTAGGAAAGTCTCCTATGGGGGCGAACAGAAAAGCCGCCGGCCTTCCTGTGCGCGGGCGAGCTAACAAGTCCTGCAGGTTCGGGGGCCTCCGCCCCCCGCCTATCACACATGTGTTGACTTAATAAGATGTCGTTCAGGTCCCATACATCACCGGTAGGGCGACATATTAGCAGGAGAGCGATTCGGGCATACGCAACAAAGAAAAAATGAAAATATGAAAAAAGGGGAAAAGAAAAAAAAAAAAAAAAGAAGGGTTAAACGTCAACCAATTAAGTGTGTAAGATCCTTGTTTTTCTTCTCCTGGAATCCTCCAGGGGCACATCCTTTGAGCTGACCACCAAGTGTAGACATGGTCCATCAACTTTCCTCCCCCCCTCCCCCCCCCCCTCCCCCGCACGCATCGAGGGCCCCTGAACACAGTCCTCCCTTCACCACAAGAATCCCTGCATCTCAGCCCAGTGGGGGATCAGTTCCTGTAGAGCTGCATTTCAGACAGTTCTGTGTTGCGATAACTTGCTTCTAGCGTGTCTTGAGCATATGATCCCCCCATTGCATGTATGTTAGATAGTACATGTGGGAAGGAGAAAATAAGACAGCAGACGTAGCTATGCGGGGGTTTTCCCCTTGAGCAAAAGGGGGAGCACATAACCGGAGAGGGGTGTCAGGGAGGGAGCCTGGTTAAAGTTAAAGTATTTGATTGTACATACGGTTATCTGGGTCTAGGTAGACCTTCCAGCCATTGTAGAGCATCTTCCGGGGAGGTGAAGTAACGGGTAGATTCCCCATCTACCACACGGAGCTTCGCCGGGAATAACATGCTGTATTTGATGCCCTTAGTGCGTAGCTGTGCTTTGACTGGGTCAAATGTGCGCCGGAGCCTCTGTGTGTCAACGGAGTAGTCCGGAAAGAGCATGATTTTGGAGTTTTCAAACTTTAGTTCCTCCATCTTGCGGGCTTCACGTAGGGACAGATCCCGGTCCCGAAAGTTTAGGAGCCGGAAGATAAATGTACGTGGAGGAGTACCCGGGGGGCCTCTCACAGGCGGCATTCTGTGTGCCCTCTCCACGGCGAAGTGTGGCGAGAACCGGGCCTGCGGTAGGAGCGTGCGGAGCAGCTGTTCCGTGAAGGCAGTGGGATCCTGGCCCTCGGCCCCCTCCGGGAGGCCGACCACCCGCAAGTTGTTTCTTCTGCTCCGGTTCTCGCTGTCCTCTGCCCTCGACTCCAGTGCCTTGACCCTGACTTGCAGTGTGTGTATGGCCGCACGCTGATCCCGGATGGCGTCCTCTGCATCCCCCACTCTCCGCTCCGCCTCACCCATCCTCCCTCTGATCTTCTCGAGGTCCCTTCTTACCAGGCCAACATCCAGCTGTAGGGTGTCGATTTTTGCCGTTAGGGTGGACTGGCATCCCGAGATCGCCCTCATCAAAGCCTGGAAGCGATCCTCTTCAGCCGTCTCCGGCGCCGGATCCTCCATGTTGGCCTGGGACGCCACGTGTGCTCGGCCCGCGGCGTGCTGTGTTTGCGACCTTAGAGACGGTCTGGTGGTCGCTCCTCTTTTCCCTCTCAAGCCTTTTTTCATGCCCTGTTACCGCAGGGCTTCTGTGTGTGGAAGCGGGTGTAGGTAGGACCCGAAATCCGGATAATATAGGCAGGTAGGACCGGAGCTCCCCTCACACACGTCCTATCAGGCCGCCAGCTTAACCACGCCCCCGAATCCCCCTACAAGTTTAGTTACATCTTTCATAAATTAGATTCTCCATAAATCTTATACATTTAGCTGCCCTTTTCGCTACGCTCTCTAGTTCCGTGGCATTCTATTTTTTGTGAACTGATGCCCAAAATAAACTGCATATTCAAGATAAGGACATACTGCAAATCCATTGGTAACAAGCCAGAGATTAGAAGTGATAGCTTAGAAATAACTGAACTCAGCCAATGAATTCTCGGCCATCTTGCACATAAACTTAAAGGAGTTGTAAAGGCAGAATTTTTTTTTTTTTCTTAATGCATTCTATGCATTAAGATAAAAAACCTTCTGTGTGTAGCAGCCCCCGCCCCCAGCAACCCACAATTACCTACCCGACCTCCTTTTCTCTCCAGCAATGTCCATGATCCCCTTAGCCTTCCAGTACACTCCTCTTGATTGGCTGAGACAGAGCAGCGGTGCTATTGGTTCCCGTGGCAGTCAATCAAAGGCAGTCAGCCAATCAGGGGAGAGAGGGGGTGGGGCCAGGTCGGGGCTCTGTGTCTGAATGGATACAAGGAGCTTTGACTCGGCTTGGGTGACAACCTGTAACAAGCTGCTGGCTGAGGGGCATTCAAAGGAGGGAAGGATTAGGAGCAGCAAAGAGGGACCAGAGAAGAGGAGGATTGGGGATGCTCTGTGCAATACCAACTGCGCAGTGAAGGTGAGTATAACATGTTGTGTTTTTTTTTTAAATAACGAGAGCCTTTACAACCACATTAAGAAGCTGTTTTGTTTGCATTGAAGATGGCTGAGAGTGGAAAGTGGTCACGTCTTGCATGCTTGTGCAACTGCCCTCTGATATCTGTTGAAAGCCTTACAAATCACTTTTAGTTTTTTTGTAGAACCCATAACATGTTCATTTCTCCCACCTTTTTGATGTCAATCAGTCGATAAGCCACTAAACTGGAAATTGTGTATTTTCAAGTCTTGAAACTGTTACTGTGGATACATTTTATTATGTAATTGTCCACATTTGACACTAAAATTAGGATTCTGGTACAAAGCACTGTGAATTAATTAATATTTCTTTAAATTCTGCACATTTCTTTCAAATGAAACGTAACAAGAAAATGGAAACATTTTAAATAATAATAAAAAAAACACAGCAAAAATAAGCCAAGGGGAGAAGGGGAAGAATGTGTTAATTTAAGGCTGAGTTGAGGGTTAATATGGGGGTTCAATATTAACAAATTTTTTTAAATTATATTATACTTACATTATATATAATTTTTTAGTTGGCGTGTTTCCCCCAAAAATAAGACCTGCTGTTAATTTCAAGAAGGGCTGCAATATAAGCCCTAGTTCAAAATGCTTGTAAAATCCTATAATCCACTCTATTACTGTAGTATATAATGTACAATGTGTGTGTTTCTGTAATATAATTGTGCCAAATACTTTTGGTACAGCACCACTCAGCTGACCTCCAGCTGCTCTCCTCCTCTTCTCCCAGCTGACAGAGGGAGATCTCAGCCCCCCTCTGCAGTATTCGGAGCGGGGAAGGCGCTATAGTGAAGGTGTTTGGCAAAATTCTATTACAGAAACACATTGTACATTAAATACTACAGTAATAGAGTGGATTATAGGATTTTACAAGCATCTCACACTGGAGATTCCTAATCGGCAGGGAGGGAGAGGGGGAGAGAAGACCGCACATTACATGGTAAGACCTATCCTGAAATTAAGCCCTACTGTGTCTTTTTGTTGCCACAATTAATAGAAGACCTAGGCTTATTTTTTGGGAAACGCAGTAGTAGGGTTGCTTTAACTGACACATATGCAGATCAAAAGTCATCCCTTTGAACTGCAGATGAATAAAACAAATGCCTGGGGAAAATAAAGTATTTTTGAAAGAAGCTTCTGATTAGTGTTTCATTTTAAGACTGCTACAGCCTTTGCTTTGCCAGCAAAAGCGGTGGAGGGACAAAGGACGCACCTTGCCTACCCTGTGTACTTCATTGAACTTTTCAGCGTGTTTGTTAATTGCCCAAAGTCTGCAAGTTGTTAAACATACCCTGCTTAAAGCCTAACTCCAGTCAGATGTGTTTTTTTTTTTTTTCATTTTTGCATTGAATGGGAATTGGTACAACATTGGTCAGGTTTTTATTTCTATAACTCTGTTATGGAGATTTTTCCATACTGACTGTTTGTGATGTTCGTGCAAAAAATGGGAAATAGGTGGTCTGGGTGTAAATGGGGCAGGAAGGCAAAAGACGTCATTAAAAACATCAGAGGTGCTAATTTTTCTCCCTACATGCACTTCTGTTTTTGGCGATAAAAACCCAACAAATCTCTTATCTTTCCTCATTTTATACAAAACTAAATAAAACTTTTTTTGGAGTTGAGTTTTAAATTTTTGTATTTTAAATGATTTGGGGTGAAATTTAGATGATACACTAGTGAAACTTGAAAACATAACCCTAGTTGCATAAGATTAAATTTTTTTTTAAAGTGGTAGTAAAGAAAAGATTTTTTTTGTTTTAAACCTGCAAGGCAAAGTTATACTGTGCTAGTAGCACTTTATGTGAAACTTACCTTAACCACTTAACCAGCCCCGGAAGGGTTTACCCCCTTAATGACCAGGCCATTTTTTGCGATACGGCACTACTCTTTATCTGACAATTGCGCAGTCATGTGACACTGTATCCAAATAACAATGATGTCCTTTTTTTTCCCACAAATGGAGCTTTCTTTTGGAGACATTTGATCACCTCTGCGGTTCTTATTTTTTTTGCGCTATTAACCAAAAAAAGACCGTCAATTTTGAAAAAAAAAAAAAAAACATTTATTTTCTGCTATAAAACATACCCAATAAATTTTTTTAAAAAATCGAATTTCTTCATCAATATAGGCCAATATGCATTCTGCTACATATTTTTGGTAAAAGAAAAAACCCAATAAGCGTATATTGATTGGTTTGCGCAAAAGTTATAGCATCTACAATTTATGGGATAGATTTATTAAATTTTTATTTATTTTTATTTTTGACAAGTAATGGCGGCCAATAGTGATTTTTTTTTTTAGCGTGACTGCGACATTGGGGCGGAAAGATTGGACACCAAACTGACATTTTTGACACCATTTTTGAACCAATGACGTTATTTCAGTGATCAGTGCTAAAAATGACACTGGCGATCAAGGGATTCATTGTGTTCCCTGGGTGTGTTTGCTAACTGTATGGTAGATGGGTTGCCAGGGATAACACTGAGATCCGTCTTCCTGTATAGCAGAAAGACAAGATCCTGTGTCATCCCCTGTACGAATGGAGATCTGCCTTGTTTACTTTGGCAGATCCCTGTTCTGTCTCTGCGGGGAATGAACGCGGGCGGCTGGTGGACATAGTCTGCTGGACCCTCTGGCTCCCCTGCTGGCCAATCGGCACAGGCGCCAAGTAAAGCTAGTGGAAGAACCGCTGTGACGATTCGTGCAGCTGAGCCACCTTGCCTCAGTATAACTGCGGCGGGTGGTTGGCAAGTGATGGCACTCCCTTGCATTTGCGCAGGAGCCGCTGTTCACGGCACAGGGCTCTGAAAGAATGGCACGGTATGCCCTTCCTTTAGAGCGCATGTGCTGGTGACATCACCGGCGGCTTCACAAGTAACGGGTGCACGTTTAGGAGTTATTTACTGTACCTATAAGTAAGCCTTACTATAGGCTTACCTATAGGTAAAAATTGTCCATGGAAGTTTACTCCCACTTTAAGGCCTTCTTAAGACAACTGGCCAGTTTGTTTGTCAAAATTATCACATTCAATTTAAATAATTGTAAGATGCTATATTCAACAATTAGCAGGATATTTTTAAGGAAATTGATAAATGGGGTTCTGCCAAATCAATATAACACTTTATATTCATTCATATTTTATATGAATGCCTTATTTAACATCCCTTGCCTGTAGTGGGTCAAATTCAGTGTTTAAATCCCTTGGTACTTAAAGTGATTCTACTGGCTCAAGTTTTTTTTTTTTATCTTGAAGGTGTGCAGCAGTCCCCCTAGCCCCCTAATACCTGAGCCAATGTCAATCCAGCGATGTGCACAAGAGTCTCGGGTCTCCGGGGACTCTGTCCTCATTGGCTAAGATAGCAAGTGAGCCAATGAGGAGAGAGGGGGCGGGTCCAAGCTGTGGCTTTGTGTGGACACGTGGCTCAGGAACGCGCCTGCTTGGGTGCCCCCATTACAAGCTGCTAGCTTTAGGGGCACTCAGCCAACAGGAGGGGTGGGTTGTGCCGGCGGGGGACCTGAGAACAGGAGGATTGGGGGCGCTCTGTGCAAAACCACTGCACAGAGCGGGTAAGTGTGACATTTTTTAACCCCTTCATATCTGCGCTATAGACGAATGACGGCTACAGCGCGGATATACTTTGCCGGGAGGCCGTCAATGGACGTCCTCCCCTTTGCACTCTCCCTGCACGTCCCCTGCAGGGTGCGCGCGCTGTGATCAGAGTCAATGAAACTTGGGTGATCACAGATCGGAGTAAGGGGGCCTTACCACGTGATTAGCCGTCAGCCAATGACAGCTGATCACGTGATGTAAACAGAAGACCGGTAATCGTTTTTTTTTTTTTTTTCTTCTCGTGCTGACAGCGTGAGGAGAAAAAAAAAGCCGCTCACCGGCTTCTGTTGAAGGGAAATCCGGTCTGGAAGAGGCGAAGCTGCCACATCTGTGCCCACCAGTATCACCTTCCAGTGCCCACCAGTACATAAAAGTGCCAGCAATCAGTGCCACCTATCAAGGCCCACGAGTGCCACCTAGCAGTGCTGCCTATCAGTGCCCTCCAATACCACCTATCAGTGTCTCCTTATTATTGCCCATCAGTGCCTATAAGTGTACATCAATGAAGGAGAAAAGTTACCTGTTTGCAAAATGTATTAACAAATATAAAACCGTTTTTGTATTTTTTTTTTAAAAAGCTTTTCGGGTATTTTTTGAATTTTTTTTAACAAAAATGAAAAAACCCCGAGGTGATAAAATACCACCAAAAGAAAGCTCTACTTATGTAAAATCTTTTTCCCCAAAAGGAAAAGAATATTGCTGTAACAGCCTAAAAAGTGTGAGCTGGAGTTTAGCTTCAATTAGTCTCATTAGGTTATCAAACAAGATGGCAACACAATAAGACATAATACTCTTTGCTTCAATCAAATTTAAAGAAATGTAATGAAAAATAATATATGTAAAGAAATAAAAAAAAAAAAAATTACCAAGTTTAAGTTTTATTGGGGTCTTTTTAAAAAAAACAAAAATTTTTTTTTTTTTTTTTTAGTACTCGCCGATGCCAATTACCGACACCTGCCACAACCTTTTTTTTTTTTTACCCTTCAGCTGTCGACAATGGTACAAAGCATTGAAAAGTTATTTTACACATTTTTTTTTATTATTTTTTTTAATTTTGCGCCTTTTCAATGTGGAAACACCGTATTTATCGGCAAATAACGCACACTTTTTTCCCCCTTAAAATCGGGGGGTGCATTTAATACACCGATCCCTGCTGTCTCTGAGGGAAGAGGAGCGACCGCCGCTGAATTGCATACAGCCACGATCTCCTGTGTACCCGGCGCTCAGTCACTCACAGCCATGCCTCCTGGCCCCGCATTGGGCCACTGTTCTGTCTATCATTTGAGCAGGGCCAGGAGGCATGGCTATGAGTGATGGAGCACCGGGTACACAGGAGATTGCGGTTCTGTGTAATTCAGCGGCACATCACTCCTCCTATTCCCTCGGAGATGGCAGGGATAATCCAACATTGGCGAGGCTGCAATGATGGGAAAGGTGCGGCTGCAGATGAGCACTGAACAGGCTGCATTGCTGGTTCATTTATAGGCTGCAGATGGGCACTGAGCAGGGTGCATTGCTGGTCAATTTATAGGCTGCAGATGGGCACTGAGCAGGCTGCATTGCTGGTCAATTTATAGGCTGCCGATGGGCACTGAGCAGGGTGCATTTTATGAGCTGTAACCTTAATTTTGCTTCAAAGTTCTTTATTTAAAATGTACTTTTTTTTCCTTAAACTTCCCTCCTAAAATTGGTGCGTGTTATTCGCCTGTGCGTGTTATTCACCGATAAATACAGTATATTTTAAAGGTGTAAAAATATTAAAGAACAAAGCAAACAAAAAAAGGTTATATTATTAATAGTTTATAAAATGGAAGTAAAAAATAAATAATTGGAGAAGGAGAATAAAAAGTAGATAAGGCCGACTAGAGTAAATTGGGGTCAATAAGGGGTCAAACAGAGGAACAATTTAATAAAAAAACAAAAAATATTTTTTTACTTGCCAAGGTTGCTTTAAACTGACTTAATTTGCAGACCAAAGTTCATCCCTTTGATCTGTAAATGAATAAACAGAGGGACAGATAAGATGCAATGTTTCTTTTTACCGGTCTCTTTCAGGGCTGAGCGTTGTTGTTGTTAAACATTGCCAGCTGCTTTTTGTTTGACAACTGAGCAGCTCTGCACTTTTTACATGAATCGCGGAAATGCTGGCTTAAGATTGCGTGGGGAGTCAAATCGAAATCGCCATCTTTTAACGATTAATCGTGCAGCTCTACTTCATGTCTTACCAAAGACTTGGGAATATATTTAGATTCTCCTCAATTGCTCAATTGTTTTGTTCCTTGCACCTGTCGGTGAACTCGGAATGATTTCAGAAGCATCTCAAACTGATGTTAAGCTCACGCAGTCAACACAAGCCCAAAGCCGAACTACCCAGGCCCTTATGTTGCTTGATCTAACTTGTAAGTGTTTGTGCATGAAACAGTTGGGCAACATGATCCTTTCAAGACAGGAGCAGTCCTTTTAGGGCTCATTCACACTAGAAACTGCACATCTACTGCATGCATTTTTATGTGCGTTTTTTTTGCTCATTTACATGCAGTGGTGCGTTGCAGTGTGTTTGCGTGCATTTTTGCACATTTGCAGTCCATAAAAGTCCAGTCCATATAATGCAGCATGCTTTAGTTTTTGACTGCATTGCAATAATGTGAACTATGCCAATAGGATTACCTTGATTTTGGTCTGTCGATGTAATTGGAGTGCAGTCAAAATTGAACCCCACTGCATTGTGTGAATGGGCACTCAGAATTACTCAAATGCTGCAGACAGGGGCTCTGTGATGTGCCTGGACATTTTTTTTCATACTTTTTTATACAGACATAATGGTTGTAGCTGTGGAAACCTACTGTCAATATAAAATGCTCAGAACTGCATAATTCTGTTCCTCACAGTAAATACAATGGTTCGCCTTGATTTGCCATAGCGCACGTGCGTTCGGAAAAGCGCCGCTGGGCTCAGCAGTTTGGTTGCCATGGTGCACTCGGCTTCGCCGTACATGCACCGTAGCCTTGATCTAAGTGCATGAAGATTCGTGTCATATGCGAATACGGCCATTCCCATTCAACCAGGACCACGCATGCGCAGAACATTCCGGCGTACAGCCAGCTTATTTAAGCTATGTATGCCAAGCATGCAGTGTTCCAGAAGGCAGCTGTGGGACACAGAGCAGGCTCTGAACCATGCACTTGCAGCTGTTCATTTCCATTTTCCCGGGTCACGTGAGTCACTAGGTGTTGCTTGGCAGGCTAAAGGTGCTTAGCAGGATTGTTGCATAGGGGCTTGGTGAGCCCTATTAAAGGGTCTCCCTTCTGAGGTGTGTTAATATCACACCCAGGTACTCCTTTTTTGTGGCTAGTAAATTTCTTCCAAAAAGAGGAGCAGGACTAACACTACAGGGAAGAGCACACCTATGTCATCAGTAGTTACTGATGAACCTAGTTGTATCTATAATGTTTGTATCCCCTGAAGGACCAGAGGCTTCTGGGAAATCTGAGTTTCTGTGCCTATCTGGGATTGTGCCTACAGTTGCTGCTTCACCCCATCACGAAAGATGAACTGTCCTCAGCCCTAGCTGGATTAGAGCACAGGATTGCTGCCATGATTGCCTCCATCCCGCAGGGTGGCAAGATGCGTGACAGATCCCCCATCCCGGAGCCTCCTATTCTGGAGCAGGAATGGGTTGAGGATGGGGAAGAGCTTAAAGCTCAGGATTCTGTGGATGGCCTGGCGGATGAGTCTGCTTCCGAGCAATATCCAGTTGGTATCTGCCTCTCAATCACAGAGGCTTTGGATCCTGACTCTTGCAGAGGTCACTGAGCCTCCCTGGTCCTCTTTGGGATCCCTGAGGCCTCTTCAGGCCATACAGGCTCCCCTTACACCCTCTGTTGGAACAGGCAGTGTATGCTGATTGGGAACATCCTGACAGGATTTTTGTTCCTCCTAAGAGGTTTTTCCTTTTTTATATCCCATGGATGAAAAGTTTAAGAAGTGGAGCATGCCAGCCGTAGATGCAGCAGTCTCTTCCTTAAACAAGAACTTAACTTGTCCGGTCGATAAAGCACAGGGCTTGAAAAACCCTGTTGACAAGAAATTGGAGTCCTTATTAAAGCCTTCCTTTTCTTTGGCCAGTTCAGCTATTCAGCCAGCTGTTGCAGCAATTGGTATCTGCCAGTCCGTAAAGGATCTGGTCAGACGGCCTAACAGGCCTAACCAGGAGGATGATCTGCCTGAAAATAAGGCAGCTATTCCTCGAGCGCTGTGTTTTAATGTGGACGCCTTTAAATGATTCAATACAGCAGGTTTCTCGTTTGACTCTCTTGTCTGTACATATGCGCAGACTTTTGTGGCTTAACTGGTCAGCCGAGCTTCCTTGTAAGAATTTGGAAGGTTTCCCCTTTCATTAGGAACGTTTATTTGGTGATCGTTTGGCTAAATATATCCAAAAGATTTCCGGAGGGTAGAGTTCTCTACTTCCTGTGAAGAAAAGTATCAGGCGTCCTTCGTTTAAAAGCTGGTTCCTCAAATGTCTCAGCGCTAAGGCAGTTCCGTCGCCAACAGGGCGCTAGGGCAAGGGGCAAGCTGCAAGGCCAGGGCCAGAAAAAGCCCTGGGTCCAAAATTCTTCTAAACCCAGCACCAAGCCCTCCTTTTGAGGGGATGCCCCCGCTCAATTGGGTGGGGGGAAGGCTGCTGCACTTTGCGGACCTTTGGAGAACAATAGTTCAGGACGAGTGGGCCGCCTTGACTATATCCTGCGATTACAAGCTGAATTTGCGGGTGTTCCCCCTCGAGTTTTCCAAGATCCAGTGTTCCTTCAGATCCTCCAAAAATAGATTTATTGCTTCAGGCACTACATAATTTATTTACGGTTCAAAAACCAAACTGGGACACAAGGCCCATTTTGGACCCAAGATCCCTGAACCAGTATCTACTGATCCAGTCCTTTCGGATGGAGTCTGTCCGCTCAGTAGTAGCCTCACTCCAGATGGGAGACTTTTTCTAGCCTCCATCGATATAAAGGACGTGTGTTTACACATCAGAGGTTCCTGCGATTTGCAGTAGAGTACGTCATTTTCAGTTTGTGGCTCTACCTTTTGGGCTTGCTGCAGCTCACCGGGTGTTTACAAAGGTCCTAGCACCAGTACTGGGTCTTTTAAGGGATCCTGGTTCTCGGTTATGAACTGATTCGGCTTTCGGACGCAGTGTATTGCTGGCTGCCGTATAAGGTCTGCTGGCTATTGTTTGGCATTGTGTCTCCCTCCATTCAAGGCTATTGCTCTGGGGCATCCCAGCAGGTAATGAATATTAGCCTAACTCTGTGTCCCATGATGTATGAAAAAGAAAATATGACTTTTTTTCATCATACTTGCCTGTAAAATCCTTTTCTTTGAGTACATCATGGGACACGGAGATCCCTCCCCTCTTTTTGAGGATTCAGTGCTTGCTACAAAACTGAAGTACTTCCTGTATGGGAGGGGTTATATAGGGGATCACTTTCTGTCTAAAGACCTTTGGTGTCCATTCACCTGGAGATTAAATATAACCCAGCAGATTTTGCAGGTAGGTATGACGAAAAAATCCTATTGTTTTCATAACTATTTTTTTGGTTTACTTTTTGTTAACTGCTTACAGCTAAGCATTATGAAATAATTCTATTAAACACTTATGTCATAAAAATAATACAAAATGTTTTTCTTCTTACAGACCTACATAGGCAGTGTGGTTATATCGGTAAACCCATACAGATCTCTGCCAATTTTTACCCCTGACAAAGTGGAGGAATATCGAAACCGAAACTTCTATGAACTTAGTCCACACATGTGAGTTAAATTTTATTCCATTTCATGTTAAAAAAAAAAAAGTGAATTTTCTTTGTTTATAACCTGTCTATGGCTCTGTTCATTTTATCTGTGCTGATCTGATGTCAAGACTGCAGGTCAAAAAGACCTGCCATTTTCAAAGTGCACTGTTAGGGTGGTGTGGTGGTCTTGGAGGATAATGATCATTGAGTTTTGTGTAATCTGAAGTTGCTCCTTGTAGGTCTTAAAGCGGAGTTCCACTTCAATTACAATAAATCTAATGCCCATCCTCATTTCGCTGTTAAATGGCAAACTTTTTTTATTTTCTAAATACCTTTTTAATTCTTTATTTCTGGAGCACTTCTGACTCCAGCCACCTAGGCGATGACGTAAATGGGTGATTCCCATGGACACCTGGGATATCAGCGTCCTGTATCCCAGAAGTCCACGCGAGTTGCATAATGCAGAAATCTCACGCGATTTCCTGACTGAAATTTATGCGAACATGAGGATTTTTTCAAGGAGGAGTATCTACAGTCAAGTGGAGCCTCTCCGTTCAGGACACTGATGGTATTTTGAAGCAAGAGATGATATGGGCACTGACTAGCTGATGCGGGCACTGAAGGAGTGCCACGTGGTGACATTCATGCACAGGCGTGAGATCGGGAGGTGCATGCTGGGTAACCAGCTGCACAGAGTCCTGGAAATGAATACCAGAGGGCTGGAGATGGACCCTGCCTGCTTCGGAAATCCAGGTTTTACTCTATTTAAACCTAAATTAAATTAATATATTAAAAAAAAAAAAAGCAAAAAAATAAATCTAAATGTTGCATAGAATGTGTCCTCGATCATTGGCTGGTCTGGTCATGTTTTCAGGATTTACATTATTTTGCACAGGCGATTTGATCAGTTTTACTGCCTTAGTAATTACTACAGCCATTTCATCTGAGGGAAATCCTGAAAACATGACCTGTAGGGGGTAATTGAGGACTGGAGTTGAGAAACATTGTTGTAGATGATGATGTATTTAAAGTCTTTGCAATTTTGCATTGAGGAACATTATTCTGAAATTGTTTGACAATTTTTAGACACAGCTTCTCACACATTGGTGAACATCTATCCATCTTTAGGATGCTCTTTCCTATACCCTGTCATGTTACTGACCTGTTGTCAATGAACGTAATCAATTGCAAAATGTTTTTCCAGCTTTCCCCTCTTAATACTACTTGGGGTGTGTGAACACTGGGCTTAAAATGAAATAAAAAAATAAATAAAAGCAACAGTTCTTTTGGCCAAAAAAAAATCCCCAAAACGCTCATATAGATCATTTTTGTACAGGCGTTTAGGAGAGTTTAGGGTATTTTTCTACCAGAAAAATCCTCTAGAAAATGCAAGCCAGGAGGATTTTTTTTCTACTTTTTTTTTTTTTAGGCCCAGCGTGCATGGAGCTTACTGTGCCAGCTTTTTGTTAAAGGGGAGTTCCAGGCATTTTAAAAGTCAGCAGCTCCAAAAAGTGTAGTTGCTGACTTAAAAAAAATGACACTTACCTGTTCCACGGTCCAGCGATGCGGCCGAACGAGGTGTCGCTCCTCTCCCCCCTCCTCTTCGCCGGCGCCGCCATTTCCACTAAGGGCACCCGGCCGTGACGGCTTTCCTCTTCACGGCCGGGCACGCACGGCGCATGCGCAAATTTCAAAATTACCTTTACCTTTTTGTTTCCACTTTAACTTTTTTGAGACGTGTTGCTGACATCAATTTCAAAATTTCTTTTTTTTCAGTTTAAACATTTGGTGTTTTCTATTTTCTATTGTGAATAAAATATGGGTTTATGAAATTTGCAAATCGGTGCATTCTTTTTATTTTTTCAATGTAATTTTACTTGTAGCTTTCAATATACCAATACAGTCCATTTATATATATTTGTTGGTACTGTACAATGAAATTGTTTGTTTTTTAAAGGGTAATTTTATTAACGTTTTTCAAATGTACAACAAAGAAGGCACAAGTATACTGGCATCTGTACATCCAACAAAATGAGTTACTGCAATGTACAATACCGTACAAAAAAGAGCTATATAGATCAGATATCCTATAAATATGTTAGTCCTATCAAAATTTAAGTGCCTAAAATTCACAACATAACAAACCAAAGTACAAAAGCTGGTGACAATCATACTTGCAGAGAATTTCACATACACCATATAACCAAAAGTATTGGGACGGCTGCCTTTACACACACGTGAACTTTTAATGGCATTCGAGTCAGTCCGTAGGGTTCAATATTGAGTTGGCCCACCCTTTGCAGCTATAACAGCTTCAACTCTTCTGGGAAGGCTGTTCACAAGGTTTAGGAGTGTGTCTATGGAAACGATTGACCATTCTTTCAGAAGCGCATTTGTGAAATGTCAAGCACTGATGTGGATAAGAAGGCCTGGCTCGCAGTCTCTGCTTGAATTCATCCCAAAGGTGTTGTGTCGGGTTGAGGTCATGACTCTGTGCAGGCCAGTCAAGTTCCTCCACCCCAAACTCTCTCATCCATATCTTTATGGACTTTGGATAACAGTTTTAATAGTAGGCCATAATGTGCATAAAGTAAAGGCCAGTACCCCTAGGGGATGCTTGGGGTAAAGATAGACACTTTAGAACGATGTATGCATGTATGCATGTGAAGAAGTAAACGTTTATTCAAAATTGTACACAGTGAACAAGGGAATGCTCAGAAGGCATGGTATGTTTGCAATAGGGATACAGTCAGTTGATACAGTTTATAACATGTCAAAAGAGCAAAACATACAAAGCATTTATGACAGAGGTATAAACTTGCTTGGTACATATGGTAAGGAAGATGCCAACATGTTTCGGACTGTGGTCCTTTGTCAAGGCACATATCCTATACCTAGTTTTAACTAAGGCTCTGTACCTCGGAGACGAATGGGATACACGCATGTCCAATACCATGCACCATTTTGAGTCTAATGAGTATGTTCAGTCACAACTCAAATATACCTTCCTCAACCTTACCCACACGGTCCAAAAGAAGGCCTCCCTCTTTTGGCACATCAAATCCTTTAAAGAATATATTGCCCATGGCATTAACCCCTTTGGTCTCCGGGTACAAATCTTCCCCACTTTTCAGGACATTCGCCCAGATTTTAAGGCCTCCTGGGAGAATGTCCTGAAAAATTGTTCTAATGAACTTATGAAATTATTGATTATCGAATATGAGTCTCAAATGACTGCTTTAGATATTAAACTTGAACTGATCAATACACAGCTCGAGCAATTTCAGACACACCCTCTATACATTTCACTTGATGAACAATTAAAAACTCGTTTTGACAAATTCAATCATGACATTCTTGCGCAAAAGGATAAAAAATTCTTTCGCGACAAGAAAGCCTTTCATGAGGAACGTGCATACAAATGGAGCGACACAAATCGCACAAATCGCTCCGAAAACACCATACGCCCTGGCCTTCGGCCATCGAATTCTCGTTCCTCCACTGACAAGACCTACACCTCTACTCATGCACCCCACCAACCCAATCTCCCTTTGGGGCTACGGAAGCCCAAACGTGGACGCACACCTAATTTTTCGAGTGACGATGTGTCTGACGTGGAGGGGACCCCTGGCGCCTCCCCCCATGGGGACTCGCCGGTGGCCCCCTCTAACGCCAAGACACACAGATCGCACTCACTCCCATCTGCATCCCAGCGTGCAGATTTTTTAGACAAAATGAGAACTTCACTACAGACACATCACCAACCCACTTCTCTCAACCCAAAAACCAAACGACCAACACGCTAGAAATATCCTCCAATAACATTATTAATCTTTCCTCTCACACACTCACTAAACACGAAATTTCAGTCCTTGAGAAGGGACTTACCTTTTGTCCAACTTCACAGCTTGACAAGTTCACAGTTATCAAAGATATACATCTCTTTGTCCGCAAGTTACTTCTACATAGCATGTACACCCCTAACCCTTTTCCTGACAATCTTTTGCACACTGCCACTGAGACTACTGCTCTTCAGCAGCTCATTGAATTATTGGAGGAAAACAACCCACCAGATTTGATCGACACCATTGATCTTGACAACATACTCAACTTTGAGGATGACATCCCTCCCTCCATCTCACATTCTTCACACCATACCTCACTAAAGAAAAAATCAAGCTTCTTTCCTTCACCCAGTACTAACCCACGTGCTGCACTATTTTTACAGTCAGTGACCAACGAAATTCGACATCTGCAAATTTATCCCACCCATCCCAAACAAAAAAACTTTACTTACAACCAACACTTGGCTTTACAAAACTTAAAAACCAACCCTTTGATAGTGATCAAACCGGCGGACAAGGGTGGAAACATTGTTGTTCTTAACAAATTAGATTATCTTGACATGTGTCTTAACATACTACGCAATCGCGAATGGTATGCCATTATTCCCAGTACATCAATCAGGTTGTTCCAACAGGAATTATATACTCTTGTTGATGATGCCTTTAGACAACACATTATTGACAAATCCACTGCTGAGTACGTTAGAACAAAATTTCCGAGAGAAGCCACCTTTTACGCCTTACCCAAGGTACATAAAAACCTTCCCAGACCACCAGGTAGACCCATTGTCTCTGGACGTGGATGCCTCACTGACAACCTCAGTCGATATATAGACAAACTACTTCAACCCCTTGTACAAGCATTACCTTCATATATACGTGATACTACACATTTACTTCAAGATCTGTCGGACCTCCACGTCGATGCCAACACTGTCCTGGTTACCATCGACGTCGAGGCCCTTTACAGCTCTATTCCCCACACCTTAGGACTTACTGCTATCCAACACATTCTGTCTAACGCCAATCTTTATCCCCACGAATTATCGCTCTTCATTACCAGAGCACTCAAATTTATTCTGACTCACAATTTTTTCTCCTTCAATGGTTCCCACTACCTCCAGGTACAGGGCGTCGCCATGGGCACCTGTTGTGCACCGGCGTACGCCAACCTGTACCTGGGGGAGTGGGAACGAAACCTATTCATCACTGATGCTGCCAGCATCTATACCAAACATATAGCGTCCTTCCGCCGCTATATAGATGACATTTTGATTCTGTGGCAGGGCCCAATAGATACTCTACATCACTTCCTTACATACCTTAATACTTCAAATTCCCTCAATCTCAAATTCACAATGACATATAGCTATAGTTCCATCTCTTTCCTTGACCTTACCCTTAGCAAGGACAGACATGGTCAACTACAAAGCCAACTTTTCCGCAAACCCACTGCAGGCAACACCATTCTTGCAGCTTCTAGCTTCCACCCCCAGCCCTTACTCAAATCCATTCCCTTTGCCCAATATTTACGTGCCCGACGCAACTGTTCCACGGATACCTCCTTTGAACACGAGGCCTCCGTATTGAGGGACAGACTTCGCGCACGTGGTTACAAAAATAGCGTTCTCAAAAACGCTTACAAAAAAGCGAAATCTAAACCACGCTCTGCCCTACTTATCCCAAAACCATCTGGGCCCTCCACACAACCACCTCTTAGAATCATAACGAACTACTGCCAACAATACAATGAAATCACTCAAATACTACTTAAACACTGGCACATCATCTCTACAGATAGAGCCCTTTCCCCCTTTGTCCCGCCCAAACCCCTGATCACTTATCGACGTGCCCCATCTCTTCGAGATAAACTCATCACTAGTGAATACAAGAGTAGTAACAAATCCCAGAGACAGCTAAAGGGCACCTATCCATGTGGCAATTGCAACTATTGCAAATATTTACCTAAATCCAATCTACACAACCTTTTGCCCAATGGTCAACGCCTTTTTTCTAAGTACTATGTAAATTGTCGTTCAGTTGGAATTGTTTACCTTTTAGAATGTGAATGTGGATGCTTCTACGTGGGCAAGACCAAATTACCATTCTGGAAACGTATCTATGGACACGTTACCAGTATAAACCAAAGAGATCCCGATCTCCCTTTGGGACGACACACCTCTATTGTCCACCCTGATATTATCCCCAAGATCTCATTCAGAGCTCTAGACCACATTCCCCCCCCAAACCGAGGGGGTGACTACAACAAAGCACTCCTTCAGAGTGAACTTCGTTGGATTTTCCACCTCAATGCCACCATACCCCCTGGCCTAAACGAGGCCTTTAATTTTAAACCTTACCTTGAGGGCTTCGAGACCGGAGTCTGTGAATTAGATCTGTAACTTATGGTCTCCCACGTTCAAGCACTCACACCCAGTGTACATTGCCTGTACTGTTATCACCTTTTATTTTGTGGATTGGATGCCTTCTTTCATAGCATATAGGAATACATGTCCATATATTTCATATTGTATATGTATATTTATGTACATTCTCCATATGCACTACTAATATATGTTCTTCTATCCATACAATATATACTGTGCAACAAATTGCCACATGGGTCTCTTTCCCCTTCCCTCCATTGTGTTACAAGCCATATATACCACTAGGTTATTCATTGTATCAAGCCTGCATGTCCCCCATCGCTCTTTTTGTGACTACTTTCCTTATGGACCGACCCATTCTACATTCCACCTGCTTTTTGGTTCCCCCCCTCTAATTTGAATACCCGGCGCGGGTAAGACCAGGGGCGCAGGCGCATCATTTACAATGCGCACGCGCCACCCTCTCGCCTTCCATCTAGACCAGTTCACTGGCCTACTTCCTGTTTGCGCTCCACTGTGGAGCGCACCAGGAAGCTGGCGACTGTCTGTCCCGCGCCGGTGACGTCACGACGCCGGACGCGGCCGCGCCGTCATGACGCGGCCGCGCCCAGCACCGCCCCGTCAGAGGTCCACACTGGGAGGCTATCACAGCGCCTCCTGACGCCCGCCTCCCAATCACACAGCAGCAAATTAACACTGAGGCTTCTGGATGATTGACACACACCCACCCTCAGCTGTTAGTCATTATCTGACCACATATAAACTTTCCACACTCTGGTTTCAGTCTCATGCTGATGACTGACCAGAGCTGACCTCCTCCCTTCTACTCACATATTATACTCAGGTAAATACAAGGTTTACATATTGTTTGTAGCCAGATACCCTTATTCTGTTTTTTTGTCCCTGACTATCCCCATTTTACTTCATTTTACAGTGATACATCCGCTGACCCACTGTGTTTAATACAGGCTATGGGCTTCCAGCCCTAAACCCTGTATGTTGGACCTTGTATTCTGAGGGGGTTCCCAGCAGGTCTTCCATGCCCCAGTGTTCAAATACACTTTGTTTTTACTGCACATACCCTGATCTTTTGGATCCCACGCTCAGTGGCTCCCCTTATATCACAAACAATTGAGCTTTGGCAAGACATGTGAGTACTTCATTGTGTTTTCTCTTCTGAGATGAATCTCCTCCAGCAATATAGATCTTTCTAGTGCAAATATAATGTATTGATATATTGAGACTAATTTTATGACCCTTCATCTATTTAGATGAGTTTCTAAGGACACAATTTGCCTTGACAAAGGACCACAGTCCGAAACATGTTGGCATCTTCCTTACCATATGTACCAAGCAAGTTTATACCTCTGTCATAAATGCTTTGTATGTTTTGCTCTTTTGACATGTTATAAACTGTATCAACTGACTGTAGCCCTATTGCAAACATACCATGCCTTCTGAGCATTCCCTTGTTCACTGTGTACAATTTTGAATAAACGTTTACTTCTTCACATGCATACATCGTTCTAAAGTGTCTATCTTTACCCCAAGCATCCCCTAGGGGTACTGGCCTTTACTTTATGCACATTATGGCCTACTATTAAAACTGTTATACAATTTTGGGATGCGATAGACCATTTGCTGTTCCCACCTACTTGCCCACCCAAACAAT
This sequence comes from Lithobates sylvaticus, assembly GCA_028564925.1. Lineage (NCBI taxonomy): Eukaryota > Metazoa > Chordata > Amphibia > Anura > Ranidae > Lithobates > Lithobates sylvaticus. Next base: position 145,341,791 of record CM053031.1, on the reverse strand, counting down.
TTCTCTTTATGGACTTTTTATGGTCTTTATGGCTTTGTGCACTGGTCCAAATCATTTGGTGGAGGGGGGATTATAGTGTGGGGTTGTTTTTCAGGGGTTGGGTCTTGGCCCACTTAGTTCCAGTGAAGGGAACTCTTAAGATGTCAGCTTACTAAGACATTTTGGACAATTTCATGCTCCCAACTTTGTGGGAATAGTTTTGGGGTGACCCCTTCCTGCTCCAACATGACTGCGCACCAGTGGACAGCCTTCCCAGAAGATTTGAAGCTGTTATAGCTGCAAAGGGCGGGCCAACTCAGTATTGAACCCTATGGACTAAGACTGGGATTCTATTAAAGTTCATATGCTTGTATAGGCAGGTGTCCCAATACTTTTGTTAATATAGTTTATGCATGAGCAATCGGTGACGCAGAAGTACACAGGCAAGGACTCCAGAAATGGTAGAATGAAGTTTGGTAGGAATTATTGTAATGCCTGTACTCACATGGAATTTTGATTTGATAATTAAGGGTATTCACCTTTTAAATATCTGTGAGACATATTTTTTTTTTCTTTCGATTGTGGCCTGGTATAGACTTGTCCACACTTGTTCTCAATGAAAAGTGACTGTGCTGAATATAGAAGCCAGCAAGATTCTTTCCTTTCTTGTGTAGCCTACATGAGAAAAATGACAGCTAGGAGCAGCTTGTATACTACAGGTTATGTAAGCTCGTTGTCATATTCTTCTTTTCAAATATTTTATTGGTAACAAACAAGGTACAGAATACAGGAACATTTACTGTTACAAGTCGTTTAGTTACAAAACACATTGTTGTACAGGGCATAGGAACAAAAAATAGTGCAAAACGGCAAAAGGGGATAGCCAACTATGTTGCGCCGGCCGGCACAACTCTGGATCAAGAACAATATAAACTTTCCAAAAACAAATGCAAACCAGGACTAAAGGTCTAATTAGAGTATATCCGTAAGATATAGGGGAGTTCTGCTACAGTGGGGATGGTAAAAGCAAGCGTTATAGCTATGTAAATATAGGTTACCTTATAGGGGGGTTCAGATGGGGGGGAAGAGAGAGTAGAAGAGAAGAAGAGGTGGGTCGAGGGCAAGAATCAGCAATAGGAGTTAGTGTTAGAGGTGAAGGGAAGTTAGAGGGGGGAGAGATTGAGGGGGAGAGGAGAGGAGTTGGCCAGGTGGCTCGTACGGAAATGGTAAGTACCTATCTTTGTTGAGTACAGGGTCGGTGGGGGCTCAGGGTTCTAATATCGTTGTCATATTCTTAAATAAATAAATGTACTTTATTTATAGATAGGCCTGTATTTAAGGCTAAAATGTATTAACCATTGTATGTCTGGGTTGCCATAACAAGCAAACACATTCAAGCTGTCTTGTTGCTTCAGATTTGAAAATGAAAGCAAACATCTTCAAAATATATTCTTGGGGAAAATTGGAAATCCCCATTTTGTTTAACTTTTACATGTAGTAATGTGATGGACCCCCCCCCCCCCCCCCTATTCTTCTACCACCCCTGTTGATTTTCCTGGGGTTTGCCAGGACTTGAAGTTATATTTTTAGATTTCACATGTAAAACAGCTGTTGGTAAAGTTGTAGCACATACAGTAGTTCTTTATGAGAAAATTTGTGTTTTAATAGTCTGCCAAGCATCACAAACAGCTGGAAGGTTGTTTACAGGGGGCCTCTGGGAGATTCTCTGTATCTCTTCCGTATACCCTCATTCTCCGAGTACATTGCATTCGCACACATCCTGTCTTCCGCTCTCCATCTTGGATCTCTATACTCCTCTTTGTTTTAAATGTGGTTCTTAGTACATTGGAAGTGGAACATTGAAAACACGTGCCCCTATTTTTCTATCACCCCATTCACACTACAGCGTTGCAATGGTAGAAAAAAAACAATGCTGCCATTTGTATGCATTACCCTGCAGAGGACAAAGAAAGCAATCGTCAGAGAGACGGCTTTCACAGTTTCTAGACACAGGCTGACAGTCACAAGGAATAGCTGTCACTGTTTGTCATAACTTTCCTTCCCGATAATGCTGACTGAAGAAAATGCTAAATTTCTTTCATGAGATATGCCAGTGCAACACACAATGAATACAACACAATCACTTAAAGCATCGCACTATTTTCATGCTAGCATCTAGAATCCATACAAAGATTTATTGCTCTAGATTGTTAAATGTCTGATAAGCAATATGTATACACCTTTATGTGCAGACGGTGAAGAAATCATTTTACATACACACATTGTGAGTGTACAAAATATAAACTAAACACAACCTATGCAGCCCCACAAATCTGTGATGCAAACGCATGAATGAAAAATATAAATAAGAAATATGCATAACATTGTATATCATTTTTTTAATCTTTTTAAAGCAGCATACTATACTACTAGCATTACTTCAGTAAATATATAACTGTAAAAGCGCAGCACTACCAATCTATAAATTGGTGCAAATGCATTTGCACCAATTTATAGATTGGTAGTACTGCACTTTTACTATGCTGTGTGTGTGTGTGTGTGTGTGTGTGTGTATATGTATATATATATATATATATGTGTGTGTGTGTGTGTGTGTGTGTGTGTGTGTGTGTGTGTGTGTGTGTATGTGTATATATATATATAGATATATATAGATATAGATATATATATATATATATATATATATATATATATATATATATATATATATATATATATATATATATATATACACACACATGGTGCCTTAAAAGTATTCATACGCCCTGAAATTTTCCACATTTTGTCATGTTACAACTAAAAAGGTAAATTTATTTTATTGGAATTTTTTTTTTTGTGATAGACACAACGCAAAGTGGCACATAATTGTCAAGTGGAAGGAAAATGATAAATGTTTTTCAAAATTGTTTGCAAATAAATATCTGAAAAGTGGGGCGTGCATTTGTTTTCAGCCCCCCTGAGTCAATGTTTGGTAGAGCGACCTTTCGCTGCAATTACATCTGCAAGTCTGTTTCTGGATGTCTTCTAGAGAGTGAAATTTTTGCCCATTCTTCATTGCAAAATAGCTCAAGCTCTGTCAGATTGGACGAAGAGCATCTGTAAACAGCAATTTTCAAGTCTTGTCATTCTCATTTGGATTTAGGTCTGGACTTTGACTGGGCCATTCTAGCACATGATTATGCTTTGATCTAAACAACCATTGCTTTGTAGCTCTGGCTGTGTATGTATGAGTCGCTCTCCTACTAGAAGGTGAACCTCCGCCCCAGTCAAGTCTTTTTGCAGACTCGAACGTTAGTTCTAATTCAGTCAGCAGAGGAAGAGATCAGAGGGAGAGATTCTGTCTCGGGGGATATCGCTGCGCAATTTGGCCTTTGTCACCAGTTGGAGCATCCAGCCTGAGAGAGGGGGGACCCAGGTGCACATCCAGGCGCATCTGCACTGACAGTGAATCGTTCCAGTCTGAGGTGACCAGTTGGGTCGCCAGGGGAGCCTGCTTTTCCAGGATGTTTAGTTTGAGCCTTAATCGCAGGATTAGGCGAGGGAGCTTTTGCCCATTTGCAGGAAACGGGGACACTGCACCACAGGAGGAGTTAAATGAACACTGTATACTGTATTGCTGGTAGTCATCTTGCTGAGACTTGTAGTGCCACAGGGATAAAGGATAAGGGTCTGGGGACACAGTATACAGACATCATTGACCTTTCAGCTTGCTGAGAAAGATCCTGCCTGCTTCACTTGATAATCTGGGCCAGTTGTGTTGTTTGGTCCTGCTATTCAGGAGTTTAAAGAGGAACTGCAGTCTGCTCACATAATTTATAAAAAAAAAACAACTACTTTGCATATTATTTTATATATACTGTGATTCTGCACTTGCCAAATATGCTGCAGAAATCTCCCTCCACTGAGTCTGGCTGCATCCATTTTAACTGTGGGCAGCTTCAGCTGCTGCCTGTTCACTTCCTGGATTTACAGACGCACACCTCCAGCTCTGCAGCTCTTGGGGACATTCTCAGGTTTGGAATCCCCTGAGAGCAGCTTGAATATACGATTGAGAGCTATATTGCTCTTAAATCTCAGTTATTGTTCTCTAGATAATTACTTGAATATATACTGGTCCTGCATGTTATTCTTCCACAGAAATATTGCAGTAAATACAATTTCTGTGTTTTATCATAACATATGTGTTTCTCATTGGTCATTGAACCTACACTATTGCCAGGCTTGCCAGAGGGGGCTGAAGCTGTTATTAGGGTTGAGAGGCAGAGTAACGGACTGAACAAAGCGGCTCCAATGGGGGTATTGCTACATATACACTCTATATTAATAAATACTCATTGAAAAGTAGATCATATCAGCACAAATGACAAGCGAGCCAAATAGATCTTCCACATCTCGCCAACCAGTCATGCCACCGTGTTTATACCTCTGGATGTTATGTATAACTTATACGTGAAGAGAGAAAGTATAGAAAATGGGAGAAGAAGAAATAAAGAAAATAAATGGAGATGGTAAGAGGAGGACGAGGAGGAAGAATGAAGAAAAAATAGGGAGGGGTTCTGCTTATATGTAAAGATTTCTGGTTCGACCTTTGTTCGTGTAACATACAGCTGTTTATTCCACAGAGAAAGTATTGAAGACTATGAAAAAGATGTGCTGCATCTTATGCAGTTCATTGATTTTTGGAATTTAGGCAACTGACATTTAGTTGTTGCAGCATTTGAGGAGAGCATTGACTTTTTGGACAGTGGCCTAGAGACGCACACGCTGCGTTATGTAACTAGTGACCGAATGTGACTTGTTTTTGACAGAATGTATTTCAGCGTATTCTCTTCTTCCTACAGTGCCTCAGTATGAGGCATGAGCTTTGTACCATGAAAGCACAAATTTATTGTAGCTGTAATTACAGGAAGTAATCTACAGCTCTTTGCTGGGTATTAATAGTTTATATAAAATAACATTCTAAATGTCTGTCTTTAGAGCAACACTTTTTTGGTGCTTTATTCATATTTAGTGTTGATGGGTCTTATCAGTATATTATCAGTATATAATATGGTATATCATGTCAGATTTCTGGAGTTTAAGAAATTTAAAGTACAACCTTACGTTTCTTTAGAATCGGAAATATTTAAATTATCTGTCCGCTTTTGTTGCTGTCTCTGTCCTCTATGAGAAATTTGAACAATAATACCCATCTGACCTTTGTGGCAGGAGTCTTTCTTTCCCTCTCCTGCTGACCACTGTTAATGAGAGGAAAGTAAGAGGAGCTCTCCAAAGTTGGGACATTTGGCAGCTATATTGTAACAAAACTCATTGCTAATACTTGGGTATAATGGCTTTTCTTGTCACTTTCCTCACGTTTGGTAGCCCTTTTTATGTTAAGCTATACTTGTGTTCTCGTTCCAACCAAAACTTTATTTTTCATCCATTTGGAAAAAATACATACTTCTGTCAAATTTGTTCAACAATTGGAGACTCTGTTGGCAAGTTTTCTTCATGCTTCCTGTTTTTAGGACCCTGTGACAGCAGGGCAAGAGATGAGGGCAGTGGTCATCTCCAGAGGTTCTCTCCTTGTATTCTGTGTCCAAACTGGCGAGCTATCCCAAAATGTTCTGTATCGGCAGGAAGTAAGAGGAAATCCTCAATGGGTATGCAGACTGTAATAAAATTATGCCTCCCAAACACTGTCTAGAGTCGAGCTAGAGACAGGTTTTAGGGCCTTAATATACCTAAGGTAAATGTGGATGCTAAGACTTGACTGTGCAGTGGGGTGATCCAAGAAACAGGTTGTGGCATGTGCTGAAGTCCAAAAATAAATCGTAATCATAAGAAAAAAAAATGTTCGAGCCACAGCAGGGAGCCAGGATAAAGGACGGGGTAGATGAAGTCAGTGCAGCCAGCTTGCAGTCATAGGTCAAGAACAGTCAGTCTGGGTCAGCAATAAAAGTTATCCAGCATACCAGATTAGCATATGCAAAAGCAAGTAACTCAATCGAGGGGAAAAGGCAGAATAGTCATAGAATCCAGTCATAATTTTCAGCATGTCCTGCCAGTATGATTGCAAATGAAAATAAGTGTCAGTATCAGAGGATTGTGCATTAACAAGATGGAACCATGCAGGAGCAGTTAAAGCCATGCACGTCCAGTCAAAGAGCATACACTTTTGCGTTTAGGAGATGGAACATAATAGTTTATAAAAAATAAAAAAACATAACAAACATTGTAACATATCCCAAATTTAATTTGTATATTGTCTGAAATGACAGATTTAATATTCTTTAAGGTAAGTTAAAACTTTAGACTTTACCAGTAGAATCAGTCTTGGTGACTTCAACATCCCTGTTAATCTTAACACTCCCACTACTTCAAAATTTCTGAACCTAACCTCCTCTTTTGACCTGAAACAATGGGCAAACGCTTCTACTCTGTTGGCAACTGCCTTGACCTTGTATTCTCCTACATATCTACATATGCACTCCATGCAACATTGCTTTTCCTCTGATCACATCTTATTAGTTTCACTCTTTCCTTGTCTTCCTCCTCTTTGCCTTCCAACTATCAAACAATTGCATATAATATATATAATTAGAAACCTTCGCCATCTTAACCCTTCTCTTTTTTCTGCTACAGATTGTCGCTATGCCAAAATGTTATCCTTGTCCTGCTCAACCTGGCCACTTCTATCTACAACAGTTCACTGTCATCCACCCTGGATACCTTGGGCCGCCCTCACTATGCACAGAATCAGGCCCAACTGCTACAACCCTTGGCAGACAGACATTACCAAAACCCTTTAAAAAAACAGAGCCGTGCTCTTGAGCATCTGTGGCTAAAAAGACAGTCACAGCAAGATTTCAGCCAATATAATTCTGCCCTCCAAAAATACCATTCCAGTCTCCATGCTGCCAGACTTAATTTATCACTCTCATCAACACCCTCTCTCGCAGTCTCCGTCAACTCTTTTCTACCTTTTAATGCTCTACTTCATCTGCCATTACCTTCACCCACTAACTAACTCAATGCCCAGGAGATTGCTAATCACTTAAAAAATAAGATTGAGACAATTTTTCTCGATCTCCTCCACTCTACAGATATCTCCCTCACTTTGTCCTCCTGTACAATCAAAACTCTTGTTTTAACCCAACTACTACAGAGGAAGTCGATAAACTTTTTTTTTTTTTGCACCCACCTAACCTCCTGCCCGCTGAACCCCGTTACTTCTCAAATATGGTCACCCTCTGACTATCCTACACTACTCATATCTTCAATCTCTCCCTCTCTACTGGCATCTTCCCCTACCCTCTGAAACATGCACTAATCACTCCCATACCAAAAAAAGCCTCGCTGGACCCCACCAATCTTAACAGCTTAAGACCCATCTCCTTACTCCCTTTCGCCTCCAAACTCTTTGAGCGTTTAGTCTACAACTGACTGAGCGACAATCTCATTGAGAATAACCTTGATCCCCTTTAGTCTGAATTTCGTCCACAGCACTCCACAGAAACTGCTCTCCTAAAACTCACAAACGACTTACTAACAGCTAAAACCCATGGTCATTATTCCGCACTCTTACTCTTGGACATCCCTCCCGCCTCAAAATACAAAATTTGCTTGGTTTCTATGGCTATGCTCTCCATTGGTTCGAATTTTACCTATCTCACTGCATCTTAAGTGTCACTTACAACTCTACTTTCTCCTCTCAACACCTCTTACAGTTGGGGTCCCCCAAGGTTCTGTCCTCGGACCTCTACTATTCTCGATCTGCACATCCTCCCTGGGTCAGCTGATGGCTTCCCATGGCTTCCACTTCCATTTATATGCCGATGACACCCAAATCTATCTCTCTACCCCTCAGCTCACCCCATCAGTCTCCTCACACATCACTGATTTACTAACAGACATATCAGCCTGGATTTCGCACCACTTCCTCAAACTGAATCTATCTAAAACCAAGCTCATAATATTTCCTCCCCTATGTGCCCCTTCCCCTGACTTCTCTGTCAAGATAAATGGCACAACTACCAGTCCGTCCCCACATGCCAGGGTAACCCTAGACTCTGAACTGTCCTTTCCGGCCCACATCCAATCCCTGTCCAAATCATGCTGCCTTAGCCTCTGCAACATCTCTAGAGTATGCCCCTTTTTAACCAATAACACCACCAAGCTTCTACTTCACTCCCTGGTCATCTCTCGCCTCGACTACTGCAACTCACTCCTCATTGGACTACCTTTACATACACTATCCCCCCTTCAGTCCATAATGAATGCTGCTGCAAGACTCATCCACCTTACTAACCGTTCAGTGTCCTCTGCCCCTCTCTGCCAATCCATGCACTGGCTTCCACACACCCAACAAATCCAATTCAAAGTACTAACAATAATTTACAAAGCTGTCCACAACTCTGCCCCCAGCTACTTCACTAACCTAGTCTCAAAATACCAACCAAGCCACTCTCTAAGGTCCTCCCAAGACCTCCTGCTCTCTAGCTCCCTTGTCACCTCCTCCCATTCTCACCTACAGGATTGATTTATCCAGAGCTTCTCCCATCCTTTGGAACGCCTTACCCCAATCTGTCTGATTGTCCCCTAATCTATCCATCTTTACACTATCCCTGAAAAACCCTTCTCTTTAAAGAAGCTTATCCTGCTTCTAACTTATACACTGTTTTGAGTAAAAAAGAGTGTGACTGAAACGGCCTATTGTACACTACTCGGCGCCTGCTGTTTGGGATACAGTCTGTTAATGCGGATAGACACACCCGTATAAATAGTAATAAATATATAAATAACTGAATAAATATATAAATAAATATCAGCAGCTGTTTCAATAAATAGAAAACATAAAAAATTGGATAGTAAAAAATTTCAAGCAATGATGTACATGAGAAATAAACTACTAAAAACAGCGCTAGATTTCCAGTATCACAATGTTCAATCCAAATGTTTTTGAAAAGATACTGGGTTCACAATCGCAGGAAAATAACTGCAAAGATAAACTTAAAAGATAAACGTTCGTTCGGTGCAGAAAATAATGGTGAGTGAACAGTTCAAGATTGCATCAAGGTGACATCATCTGTAGACCAAGTAATACCCCGTGTGACTTGTTCCACCACGTGCGGAGAAATCCCCCTTAGGGGTTTAAACTCACCAGAGGTAAGAATCAAACAGGCATATCAGGTATAGGTCATCGAATGGTTAAACTGCATCTGCTATTCATCCACCAAAATGGCCACCAATCAGCCTTGTAAACTTCTTATAATCTCAGCATCACCAAACACCACTGCATCAGGGGTCCAGGGGGGAATTGGCTCCAAATAAACTCGCCATAAAAACAAAATAAAGTTTTGCACATAGCGTAATTCTGTTTATTCTTAAAACATGTAAATAAAACCACCCATAAAAGATCCCATAAGTATAGCAGCGTACATTAAAGTTACTTTCAGTTATGCAAACAAGAATCACTTGCGTTTTGGGTTTGTTAGAAAAACCCCACAGCGGCATCCATAGTACTTCCTGTGGTCTGTAGTGTGTCTATCCAGACACAGGGACAGCTTCCTGGTAGCAGTGGAGCGCAGCTGGAACGCAGGCGTCACTTCCGGTCAGCGTCGTGTAGGCCACGCACTTACGCGTTTCGTCACTTCCGACTTCAACAGAGGGCGTGGCTACACGACGCTCAGCGGGGCTATTTGTATCCAGCCCCTTTGGGCTGTAACCAATCAGAAAATAAAACACACATCTACCTGCTGATAGGGTAGAGACAATCCTGATAGGTAATGCCCATATTGAGAGTGGGAAATGCAAACACGCAATGATTATATTGAATACAATGCGTGCGGGAGAAACAATAAGCAATGATAGCTAATTAATCAGATAGGGAAATGCGGGCATTTGTACATCGGAACATGTGGAGTGACAATTAAAACCAGGCACATGACGTTTTAAAACAAGGTCATATTGAGCTGTGACATAGTATGGTGTGCACACAGTGAAAACACTGTCATTGCGGGCTGAGAATGCATATATAAAATACTGTGCGGTAAATGTATGTCAGTGTGAGTCAAGGAATGCAATTCATTCCAAACATCTTATATGACTAGAAACGGCATTTAACTGTTACCTTAATCATTAGTCTTAGGTGGCAGTGAGAGGCTATATGCCGGTCTATCCGATCGCATGTGTATGGGAATATTCATGCGGTATTGGTATTATGGTGTATTCAATTCATACCCATGATGGCACAAATTAGTATAGTATAATAAAGTGACCACGACTGCGTGTCACACTGGGTGTTTTGGCATATAAAACATAGAAGATGAGTTCCAATATCAATCTGCCTATGTAGTAGGTAGTTATAGGGTCACTTAACGTGATTGTGTATATCACATATTGGAGGGCCAGAAATTAGTGAGCTTAATAACAGCCCATAAGGAGTTATAATACCGGGATGTGTGTGCTTTTATAATTAAAGTTAGAAACGTATAAGAGCATTCCCAAAATATAGGGGCACTTCAAAATTAAATAAAGTGCAAATAAATAGCAAAAATACGAGAGTGGATCAAACACAATAAGATATTAAATGCGAGCAAGTATAAGTGTATACATATATATATATAAAAAGGATAAATACGTATAAATATAAAAATTATAAGTAAATATATAAATATATATAAAAATATGCATTTTAGCGATCTTAAAAGCGATAAAACCACACAAAATCGCATAAGAAGTCGCATAAAAAATGGCATAAAAAGTCGCATCTAAAATATAGTAAATCATCCATAAAAACATATAAAAAATATATAAATATAATTGGTACTAATATGCAGAGACCCATAAAATATATGTTTATATCAGGATGATAAAAAATAGGAGAAGTAAAATGGGGGGCAAGTAAGATGTTGGTAAATAAATATATATATATATATGCATATGTAAAATACAAACAATATAAATATAAATATAAGCCTAAAACAGAGCATAAAATTCTTTAAATTCATTAAAATATAGTAACAGAGCCTTTGAGAGTGTTCGGGACATAACTTGATCAATGGTCACTGATAAAATAATTTATGTCAAGGTCTACATTCAAACCTTTTGGCGACAAAGTGTCTACCAAGTATATCCATTCTGTCTCTTTCTTAGATAATTCACGTACCCGGTTTGAACCTCTCCAATTGGGCTTGAGGTGGTCTATCCCCCAGAATTTTAACCCTGAGGGGTCCTGTTTATGATGATTCTTAAAGTGAAGGGATAAGTTATGCTCTTTATATCCAAGTTTGATGTTTGCGATATGCTCAGCGATCCTGATGCGTAGAAGCCTTTTCGTCCTACCTATGTATATCAACTTGCAGGGACACTGAATCGCATACACAACATAAGACGTATTGCAGGTAATGAACTCTTTTCTATACATTAACCTCTCTACATGCCCTGCACTTTCTGCATGAATAAAATCCGTCTTTGTCCCAAAACGATGGGTGTTTGGATGGGGGATCTAGAATCTTCTTTACGATTTTGTCTGCATGACTTGGTGCCTTTTTATAAATAAAACCTGGTATCTGTGGAAGAGCTGTTTTCAAAGTCTTGTCCATCTGGAGTATATGCCAATGGGTCTGAAATATTGCTTCCACCTCATGGAAACCTGACAAGCTTGAGGCTGTCTATCTCCCCATGGCACCATGGAACGTTTTATCAAGGTAGCCCTTCCTCTCTCTTAATTATAGATGGATTGGTCCTGTTTATTATAGATGATTCTTAAATGAAGCAATTTCTAAATTGCTTTTATGTTTTTATCATATTATGAGTTTGCAATCAAGTCGTTAAAAATATGTTTGATGTTTGCGATATGCTCAGCGATCCTGATGCGTAGAGGTACCTATGTATCGCATACACAACATAAGACGTATTGCAGGTAATGAACTCTTTTATTTTGAACTCATTGTTATTAGTGGTAGAGGTAAAGGTTTCTAATGCCCGTATCTGTACATTAACCTCTCTACATGCCCTGCACTTTCTGCATGAATAAAATCCGTCTTTGTCCCAAAACGATGGGTGTTTGGATGGGGGATCTAGAATCTTCTTTACGATTTTGTCTGCATGACTTGGTGCCTTTTTATAAATAAAACCTGGTATCTGTGGAAGAGCTGTTTTCAAAGTCTTGTCCATCTGGAGTATATGCCAATGGGTCTGAAATATTGCTTCCACCTCTTTATATTGTGCATGGAAACCTGACAAGAAGCTCCATTCTTGGCTGTTTCTGTTTGATGGGGTGGTTTTCTCTTCCAGTAGGCTATGTCTTGGCACCATGGAGACGTCATTAATCACTTTATCAAGTCGTTCTCCCTTGTAGCCCTTCTCCTCAAATTTTTTCTTAATTATAGATGATTGCGTGTTAAAATCAGACTCTTTAGTGCAATTTCTTCTAATCCTTGTAAATTGGCCTTTGGGTATGTTTTTAAGCCACATGGGGTGATGTCCACTCTGTATTGGGAGGTAGCTATTAGCATCTGTTGGTTTAAAAAAGACTTTTGTTTGTAGTTTGTTTGTTTCTCTAAAAATGGTCACATCAAGGAAGTTGATACTCTGTGTGTTTATTTCACTTGTGAGCACAATATTACTGGAGTTGCAATTCAGTTCGGTTAAAAATAGTTCCAATGATGCACGAGATCCTGACCATATAAAAACCAAATCATCAATATATCGTTTATATAAAACCAAACTTTCTTTTCTAAAAGCAAAAATGTTCTTATCTTCCCATTCACCCATGAAGAGATTTGCTATACTTGGTGCGAATCTGGCCCCCATGGCTACGCCTCTTTTCTGAGAGTAGAAGTGGCCACTATACCAGAAGTAGTTATGGCTTAAACAAAAGTCTAGTGCATACCGAAGAAAGCATTTTTGATTGTGATTTAGATCCTCTCTTTGGCTAAGAGCCCAATTTAGGGCCAGCAGCGCATCATCGTGTTGGATTATAGTGTATAATGATGATACGTCTGCTGTGACCAGAAAGACTTCATCAGTATTACTCAAATCTATAGTTTCCAGATATTGTAAGAGGCTCTTAGTGTCTCGTAAGTAAGCTTTTGTCCGGATAACACTTTTTTGGAGAAAAAGATCCAAATATTGCCCCATCCTTGAAGCAACAGAGCCAATCCCGTTCACAATAGGTCTCCCTGGGGGGCACTTGATGTCTTTGTGGATCTTGGGGAGTGTGTAGATTGTGGGGATCCTGCTACTACTGGGGTTAAGATATTTGCTTTCTTTTGAGGTTAGTACACCCAGTGTGCATCCCAACTGAACAAGAATGTCCAGTTCTTTCTCATATTGAGGTGTTGGGTCTCGTTCCAATTTCTTATAGGTGTCTCCATCGGACAGCATTTCTGACAATTGGTTGTGATAAAAATCTTTGGTTAAAATCACTACTCCTCCTCCTCCTCCTTTATCAGCTGGTCTAATGATGATCTCTTTTCTCTCTTCGAGTAGTTTTATGCCTTCCTGTATATATCGAGGATTCACGTCTCGTTTCGGTATGACTTTCTCCAAATCCCTTAAAACAAGCCCTTTAAAAACATCGATGTGTTGATTGGCCCCATTCAGAGGATTAAAAAGAGATTTGTTCCGGAGACCACTGTCCGTTTGCACTGAGGACAGACTTGTGCTTGGTTGTGAGGTTTTATTTAAAAAGTACTTTTTCATGTTGATCTTTCTCATATATTTGTGTACGTCGATAAACACGTTAAATTTGTTAATTGGTCTTTTAAGGCCACATTTTAAACCGAGATGTAAAATATTCGTTTCCTTATGCGTTAGAATTGTGTCTGTTAAATTAAAAATGCCCTCTAATCCTTTTCTCTCCGTCTTTTTCTTGAGCTTCCTTCCTGCTCTGCACCCACGTAATCGTCTCTTCTCTGTTCGTGGTGTTGTGTATAATTCTCCTCCCAGTACGGCTGATCTCTCCACTGGGGGTATTGTGTTGGCATCGGTGGTCTTCCTCTTCGTGGTGGGTAACCCCGACCTCGTTTTTGCCATCCTCTCCCCCTCCCTAAAAAAGGACGTGGGGAGGGTTGTCTCTCTCGATTTTCTTGTTGGCTTAATGCCTCGTATCTGTTATGTGTGGGGATCCTATAATTGTGTGGGGGTGGTCTCTGCATCGGTGGTCCTTTCCCACCTCTCGGGGGATAGCCTCTTCCATAATGGTTCTCATTGCGGATAGGGGTAGAGCAGTTAGTGGGTATCTGGGAGGCTACAATAGTATCATCATTATCTCCACTTATGAGATTATTAGTGATAGTGGAGTTTTGTTGCCTTCCAGGAACTGTGCCCCTTAAAACTTGTTCTCTATTCCTGTCTGTCTGTGGGCCGTTATTAGTTTGTTGCCATAAATATATGGTGTTATTCTGAAAATCGCCCAGATCACGGTGGAATTTCTTAGTTTTTTTCTTTTGCGTGTCTTTATCGACTTTTTCAAGTCTCTTTTTTATTCGTGTATTAAAATCTGTAACTTGCTGTGTGTCTTTTATTGGGTCAAGCTGCGTTTTTAAATCATTAATCCTCGTTTCTAATTTCGTCATTTTCGTCATTTCGTCATTTTCGTCATTTTCATCCGCAATGAGAACCATTATGGAAGAGGCTATCCCCCGAGAGGTGGGAAAGAACCACCGATGCAGAGACCACCCCCACACAATTATAGGATCCCCACACATAACAGATACGAGGCATTAAGCCAACAAGAAAATCGAGAGAGACAACCCTCCCCACGTCCTTTTTTTAGGGAGGGGGAGAGGATGGCAAAAACGAGGTCGGGGTTACCCACCACGAAGAGGAAGACCACCGATGCCAACACAATACCCCCAGTGGAGAGATCAGCCGTACTGGGAGGAGAATTATACACAACACCACGAACAGAGAAGAGACGATTACGTGGGTGCAGAGCAGGAAGGAAGCTCAAGAAAAAGACGGAGAGAAAAGGATTAGAGGGCATTTTTAATTTAACAGACACAATTCTAACGCATAAGGAAACGAATATTTTACATCTCGGTTTAAAATGTGGCCTTAAAAGACCAATTAACAAATTTAACGTGTTTATCGACGTACACAAATATATGAGAAAGATCAACATGAAAAAGTACTTTTTAAATAAAACCTCACAACCAAGCACAAGTCTGTCCTCAGTGCAAACGGACAGTGGTCTCCGGAACAAATCTCTTTTTAATCCTCTGAATGGGGCCAATCAACACATCGATGTTTTTAAAGGGCTTGTTTTAAGGGATTTGGAGAAAGTCATACCGAAACGAGACGTGAATCCTCGATATATACAGGAAGGCATAAAACTACTCGAAGAGAGAAAAGAGATCATCATTAGACCAGCTGATAAAGGAGGAGGAGGAGTAGTGATTTTAACCAAAGATTTTTATCACAACCAATTGTCAGAAATGCTGTCCGATGGAGACACCTATAAGAAATTGGAACGAGACCCAACACCTCAATATGAGAAAGAACTGGACATTCTTGTTCAGTTGGGATGCACACTGGGTGTACTAACCTCAAAAGAAAGCAAATATCTTAACCCCAGTAGTAGCAGGATCCCCACAATCTACACACTCCCCAAGATCCACAAAGACATCAAGTGCCCCCCAGGGAGACCTATTGTGAACGGGATTGGCTCTGTTGCTTCAAGGATGGGGCAATATTTGGATCTTTTTCTCCAAAAAAGTGTTATCCGGACAAAAGCTTACTTACGAGACACTAAGAGCCTCTTACAATATCTGGAAACTATAGATTTGAGTAATACTGATGAAGTCTTTCTGGTCACAGCAGACGTATCATCATTATACACTATAATCCAACACGATGATGCGCTGCTGGCCCTAAATTGGGCTCTTAGCCAAAGAGAGGATCTAAATCACAACCAAAAATGCTTTCTTCGGTATGCACTAGACTTTTGTTTAAGCCATAACTACTTCTGGTATAGTGGCCACTTCTACTCTCAGAAAAGAGGCGTAGCCATGGGGGCCAGATTCGCACCAAGTATAGCAAATCTCTTCATGGGTGAATGGGAAGATAAGAACATTTTTGCTTTTAGAAAAGAAAGTTTGGTTTTATATAAACGATATATTGATGATTTGGTTTTTATATGGTCAGGATCTCGTGCATCATTGGAACTATTTTTAACCGAACTGAATTGCAACTCCAGTAATATTGTGCTCACAAGTGAAATAAACACACAGAGTATCAACTTCCTTGATGTGACCATTTTTAGAGAAACAAACAAACTACAAACAAAAGTCTTTTTTAAACCAACAGATGCTAATAGCTACCTCCCAATACAGAGTGGACATCACCCCATGTGGCTTAAAAACATACCCAAAGGCCAATTTACAAGGATTAGAAGAAATTGCACTAAAGAGTCTGATTTTAACACGCAATCATCTATAATTAAGAAAAAATTTGAGGAGAAGGGCTACAAGGGAGAACGACTTGATGAAGTGATTAATGACGTCTCCATGGTGCCAAGACATAGCCTACTGGAAGAGAAAACCACCCCATCAAACAGAAACAGCCAAGAATGGAGCTTCTTGTCAGGTTTCCATGCACAATATAAAGAGGTGGAAGCAATATTTCAGACCCATTGGCATATACTCCAGATGGACAAGACTTTGAAAACAGCTCTTCCACAGATACCAGGTTTTATTTATAAAAAGGCACCAAGTCATGCAGACAAAATCGTAAAGAAGATTCTAGATCCCCCATCCAAACACCCATCGTTTTGGGACAAAGACGGATTTTATTCATGCAGAAAGTGCAGGGCATGTAGAGAGGTTAATGTACAGATACGGGCATTAGAAACCTTTACCTCTACCACTAATAACAATGAGTTCAAAATAAAAGAGTTCATTACCTGCAATACGTCTTATGTTGTGTATGCGATTCAGTGTCCCTGCAAGTTGATATACATAGGTAGGACGAAAAGGCTTCTACGCATCAGGATCGCTGAGCATATCGCAAACATCAAACTTGGATATAAAGAGCATAACTTATCCCTTCACTTTAAGAATCATCATAAACAGGACCCCTCAGGGTTAAAATTCTGGGGGATAGACCACCTCAAGCCCAATTGGAGAGGTTCAAACCGGGTACGTGAATTATCTAAGAAAGAGACAGAATGGATATACTTGGTAGACACTTTGTCGCCAAAAGGTTTGAATGTAGACCTTGACATAAATTGTTTTATCAGTGACCATTGATCAAGTTATGTCCCGAACACTCTCAAAGGCTCTGTTACTATATTTTAATGAATTTAAAGAATTTTATGCTCTGTTTTAGGCTTATATTTATATTTATATTGTTTGTATTTTACATATGCATATATATATATATATATTTATTTACCAACATCTTACTTGCCCCCCATTTTACTTCTCCTATTTTTTATCATCCTGATATAAACATATATTTTATGGGTCTCTGCATATTAGTACCAATTATATTTATATATTTTTTATATGTTTTTATGGATGATTTACTATATTTTAGATGCGACTTTTTATGCCATTTTTTATGCGACTTCTTATGCGATTTTGTGTGGTTTTATCGCTTTTAAGATCGCTAAAATGCATATTTTTATATATATTTATATATTTACTTATAATTTTTATATTTATACGTATTTATCCTTTTTATATATATATATATATGTATACACTTATACTTGCTCGCATTTAATATCTTATTGTGTTTGATCCACTCTCGTATTTTTGCTATTTATTTGCACTTTATTTAATTTTGAAGTGCCCCTATATTTTGGGAATGCTCTTATACGTTTCTAACTTTAATTATAAAAGCACACACATCCCGGTATTATAACTCCTTATGGGCTGTTATTAAGCTCACTAATTTCTGGCCCTCCAATATGTGATATACACAATCACGTTAAGTGACCCTATAACTACCTACTACATAGGCAGATTGATATTGGAACTCATCTTCTATGTTTTTATATGCCAAAACACCCAGTGTGACACGCAGTCGTGGTCACTTTATTATACTATACTAATTTGTGCCATCATGGGTATGAATTGAATACACCATAATACCAATACCGCATGAATATTCCCATACACATGCGATCGGATAGACCGGCATATAGCCTCTCACTGCCACCTAAGACTAATGATTAAGGTAACAGTTAAATGCCGTTTCTAGTCATATAAGATGTTTGGAATGAATTGCATTCCTTGACTCACACTGACATACATTTACCGCACAGTATTTTATATATGCATTCTCAGCCCGCAATGACAGTGTTTTCACTGTGTGCACACCATACTATGTCACAGCTCAATATGACCTTGTTTTAAAACGTCATGTGCCTGGTTTTAATTGTCACTCCACATGTTCCGATGTACAAATGCCCGCATTTCCCTATCTGATTAATTAGCTATCATTGCTTATTGTTTCTCCCGCACGCATTGTATTCAATATAATCATTGCGTGTTTGCATTTCCCACTCTCAATATGGGCATTACCTATCAGGATTGTCTCTACCCTATCAGCAGGTAGATGTGTGTTTTATTTTCTGATTGGTTACAGCCCAAAGGGGCTGGATACAAATAGCCCCGCTGAGCGTCGTGTAGCCACGCCCTCTGTTGAAGTCGGAAGTGACGAAACGCGTAAGGGCGTGGCCTACACGACGCTGACCGGAAGTGACGCCTGCGTTCCAGCTGCGCTCCACTGCTACCAGGAAGCTGTGCCTGTGTCTGGATAGACACACTACAGACCACAGGAAGTACTATGGATGCCGCTGTGGGGTTTTTCTAACAAACCCAAAACGCAAGTGATTCTTGTTTGCATAACTGAAAGTAACTTTAATGTACGCTGCTATACTTATGGGATCTTTTATGGGTGGTTTTATTTACATGTTTTAAGAATAAACAGAATTACGCTATGTGCAAAACTTTATTTGTTTTTATGGCGAGTTTATTTGGAGCCAATTCCCCCCTGGACCCCTGATGCAGTGGTGTTTGGTGATGCTGAGATTATAAGAAGTTTACAAGGCTGATTGGTGGCCATTTTGGTGGATGAATAGCAGATGCAGTTTAACCATTCGATGACCTATACCTGATATGCCTGTTTGATTCTTACCTCTGCGAGTTTATTTGGAGCCAATTCCCCCCTGGACCCCTGATGCAGTGGTGTTTGGTGATGCTGAGATTATAAGAAGTTTACAAGGCTGATTGGTGGCCATTTTGGTGGATGAATAGCAGATGCAGTTTAACCATTCGATGACCTATACCTGATATGCCTGTTTGATTCTTACCTCTGGTGAGTTTAAACCCCTAAGGGGGATTTCTCCGCACGTGGTGGAACAAGTCACACGGGGTATTACTTGGTCTACAGATGATGTCACCTTGATGCAATCTTGAACTGTTCACTCACCATTATTTTCTGCACCGAACGAACGTTTATCTTTTAAGTTTATCTTTGCAGTTATTTTCCTGCGATTGTGAACCCAGTATCTTTTCAAAAACATTTGGATTGAACATTGTGATACTGGAAATCTAGCGCTGTTTTTAGTAGTTTATTTCTCATGTACATCATTGCTTGAAATTTTTTACTATCCAATTTTTTATACACTGTTTTACTTTCTCCATCAGCTCACCCCCCACAGCTATTATATTTTGTATCAATTGACCCTCCCTCCTAGATTGTAAGCTCTAGCGAGCAGGGTCCTCTGATTCCTCTTGTACCAAATTGTAATGTAACTGTAATGTCTGCCTTCAATTTGTTAAGTGCTATATAAATCGTGTATAATTAATAGAAAACTGAAGTTGCAAAGATTAAAAAAATAAAATAATAAAAATAAAAGGTTAACAGTCTGTCAAAGGTGTCTTGGCTGAAGTTTAGATATAAAACACATTATGGCTAATTATGGCTAACTTGCCTGTAATAAAACATGTCTTATGTTGTGCAGGCAGCTGCATCCTGTAGAAATCTTCTGTGGGGGGATGCCCTGTGCTCTTGCTGTCTTTGAACTCCTGGCACTGTGGGCATTTTTGGCTTCTAATCTTTTTTCGAAGCTGCTGTGAATTATTTTTAGGCAGGGACCCATCCCCTCATCTTCCTACTCAATTGAGAAACATTCTTTAATTACACTGCCTGTACCATGAGCTGAATGGAGGGGACGGCTTCCTTTCAGGAACTTTTTCCCAGCAGGGTCACAGAAGTCCCAAGCTAATAACCCCCACAGAGCCAAATGTTCAGAGGCAGGAAGAGGACAGGCATCCCCTTTCGGTGAAGATTTTTACAGGATCTAGCTGCCTGCACAATGTGGGACATACTACTTTTTACAGGTAAGTTGGCAAACTAAAGCCATAAAGAATTTTTTTTTTCTTTTTATGGCTAAACTTTAGCTTTAAAATTGATCCTACTAAAGTACATGTATTCAAATGACTAGATGGCTGATAAAAATGTATTAACAAATATAAATATGTTTTTGTTTGAGATTTGCAGTTTAGCACTTTGTCTTTACTCACAAGCATGTCTGTCTCCATGTGTACTTTTTTTTTTTTTTTTTTAAGATTTTGTTTTGTTACATGATGCGACTGTCCAGAACATCGTGTCTCCAGATTCTTAAATGGTGCCATGAAACATTTGCCCTTGGCATATGAGCAAGTAGTCTAGGAAAGGAGGTTATGGTTGATGCTGGGTTCATACTAATGACATAGTCAGGTTCAAAATAGACATCTGGTTCAACCAATGAAAAAATAAAAATAAAAAATTATACAATCCCATGTACACAATCCTTTACCCACAGTTGATGCAGAGGAAGGCGAAAAACCCCAGCACAATATGATCCAGTTTGCTACATCAGAGAAGAAAATTCCTTCCTGATCCCCCGAGAGGCAATCTGAGTCGCACCTCATTTCTGTGCACATCACATGCAATATCTGGGCAGGGTGAATTCAGTGACAGATTGTATGGCTGAAATTGCATTGTATTTGCACCAAAATGATTCAGGACAATTTTTTTTAGTCCACACTGAAATCAGATCGCATGGGTGTTCAGACCCATGCAATCCGATTCCACAGTTCGCACTGCGTTCTGCAAACCGAATTGGGAGTGTCAAAGTTTTTATATTGACACCTGCAGCTGTTTGCAGAGCGCAGTGCGAACTGCTTGCGATTCTGATGCGGTATGGGAACCTAGCCCGAGTGTTTGAATTTCTAATTTATTGTATAAAGATAGGTTTTAATATCAGTATTCTGTTTAAACAACCAAGAACATTTTGAAATATCAGTAATGAACAGTGTGTCGGGGTATATATAGTGTACATGTTGTTAGTATGTTAATTCTTTATTAAGGTTTCACCTGAAATCCTTAGTCCTCCCAAGAAAATGGCAAAATCCACACACAAATGAAATACTTATATGGAGGATGTCTTTACCTGCCAAAATATTTGTAATTATGTCTGTTCAGTTCTGCCACTCAGCACAGCCAGGTGGATGACACCACTTTCACCACTCTTCCTTTTTTAAGTGGTATTTAACCCAGATATCTGCCCCCAGAAATTGCTAGGGCATAGCCACATGATTTTGAAAAAAAAACAAGGCGTTTTGTACCTGGTTTATTTTTATTTTTTTATATTTCTCTTTAGGTCACATGATTGTGGTTTCATTATCACTACAGCACAGCCTGGGTGGGGAGTGGAGCTATGTCAGCGTGTCACATGTTTTTTGTGACGTTGCTTTAGCCATTACATGACCCCCCTTCCAGGCCATTAAGAGCGAAATGCGCTGTTAAGCATCTGAACCACCTAGGGGATAGAGCATGTTAAAAATGCTTTAAATTATTTATTAATTCAGTGCTGCCTTAATTTGTGTTACTTGGTGTCTCACAAAAGTGAGTACACCCCTCCCATTTTTGTAAATATTTTATTATATCTTTTTCATGGGACAACTGTTAATTTAAATATTTTATTATCTTTTCATGTGACTATAACTGTGTAAATTTGCTGTCCCCTCCAAAATAACTCCACACACAGCCATTTAACGTCTAAACCGCTGGTAACAAAAGTGAGTACACCCCTAAGTGAAAATGTCCAATTGGGCCCAAAGTGTCAATATTTTGTGTGGCCACCATTTATTTTCGATCACAGCTTTAACCCTATTGGGCATGGAGTTCACCAGAGCTTTACAGGTTGCCACTGGAGTCCACTTCCACTCCTCCATCACAAAAAAGTGGGCTATGCCTTTAAACAGGTGATCATTCCGGTGCAGTGAGTTCCAGTTCAGTAAGTGTGTGGCATTGCACCTGGAGTACTAAGTGATACACATAAAGGGATTTATTTATTACAAATTATTGCACATATTGATATGGACTAGCTTTTCATATTATATTTTGCTTAATTTACACATTTTAATTTTTACTCTTGGTCTCCTGACAGCTTACATGGCTCTCTGCTTGTGCAGTGATTACACTTTACAGGCAGAGCCTGCAGGATTAACCGCTTTCCACTTCCCTTGTGCCCCTTTTGTTAGGCGCAAGATCCGTTCCATATATTCAGCTTAGAGTGGTGCAAGCTGCACCTGTGATGGGAGGGCCCGTGAAACCCTGAATCCCTTGGAGACCCTTGTTTCAGCTCCCCATGCCCCTCCTATGTCTAAGTCATCCTGTGTCCTTTAGGGGCACAAGGTGACTGAGAAAATGTGGCTTGGATTACTTAAAATGGGACCGTAATATTTATCCACAATATCTCCTAGGATACATATAAATGCTGTTCTTGGTTTGTTTGATTCTGAACTCAACATGTTAATTGACAGAGCTGATCACATTGGCCTCTGTACATGTTATTGTGAAAAGGTGTCCATGTTTATACGTATGCTAATGTATAATCCACTGTGTGAAACTCAGTGACAGTCTGACCTGTAGTGAAATCCTGATTAATCACAACAATGGCCAGGTGGGCATTGAGTCACCTCGGCTGCTTTATAGGAATAGTTAATTAGCTCATGTTAATTTTGTTTCTGGTTACAGGTGTATTGTTAGAGTAATATGAGCGGGGGGAACCTCCTTCTCAAATGTATACAAGACTGTATTCTGTGTTATAATAAACAGTTCATGGTGAGCAACCAAACGAGTATTGTCTTGGTTGTGGTGTGGGATGTTTTGTTACAGCACCACTCCTTAATTCCCCTCAATCTGTGTAGGGAAAGGGTTCTTGGGAAATGTAATTCTGATGGGCATGCCTTTTGTCAATAGGAACTGAGCCACTAGCAGGTGTTCTTGCAAGAATTTTACCTTCCTGGTGATGACATCACATGGAGTAATTAAAGTTATTCCTTTACTGAAGAAGGGATAAGAAAAAAGTAATGTTAGGACATGCTCTGAAAGAGGAACGAGAGGTTTGGAGTAAATTTGGCTTATGCCTAGACTCTATACTAATGCTTTAACATAGACTGCCAAACAAATACAATGGTTTATCAGGCAAATTCATGTATGCATACTGTAATGTTTATATTTACAGTAGTAATATTTTTATACAAATAACTACAAAATATAAAACCATTTATAAACAAAAGAAAATAGTTTCCATACAAAGCAATAGGGACATAAATCAATCTAGCTTCTGTCTAAACATAAGTAGTGAATTAATTCTAAGCACTAACATTTCCAAGTGTCTGACCATCTTACATAGTACTGCATTATAATGTATAAATGTAGAAGGTCATTAACCCCTTCCTGTGCTGGAATTCACCACATGCACAGTGTAAGTCACATACCAAAAAAACAGCGTTACTGCATTCTTCCATGCTTTTAAGTTTGTGGGAAAAAGAGCAAGGGTCTATTTCAGTTTCAGATTCTCAAGGGCTTTATAAAAACTAAAGCCAGATGTTCAGGCTCCAAGGAAAACTAAACAGTGAAATCCATGAAACTGGATCCATCAGAAGGAGGGAAAACATGGATTCATTAATACCGGTGAAGTCATTGGGCAGCAGAAGAGCTGTGGCTTTAGAATGGAATACCTATGCTGTGGGCCTTAGAATAAAATGCCTATGAATTTTGTATTGAGTTGCTGCTCCAAATTTTTTACTTTATTTATTTTCTAATTTTGGAGTCTGTTTTCCATATTGTAGGAGGATCTTTGAAAATATGTAATGGTGAATTTAAAAAATCCACACTGCACTGCTTCCCCTGGCATCAAGTTTGCAGGTAGCATCCAGACCAAGTAGTTACATAGTAGGCGAGGTTGAAAAAAGACACAAGTCCAATCTATGTGTGTGATTTTTATTTCAGTATTACATTGTATATCCCTGCATGTTGTGGTCATTCAGGTGCTTATCTAATCGTTTTTTAAATTATCGATGCTCCCCACTGAAACCACTGTGGAAGAGAATTCCACATCCTTACCGCTCTTACACTAAAGAACCCTCTATGCAGTTTAAGGTTAAACCACTTTTATTCTAATTTTAGTGAATGGCCGCCTGTCTTATTAAATTCCCTTTCACGGAAAAGTTTTATCCCTATTGTGGGGTCACCAGTATGGTATTTGTACATTGAAATCCATATCCCCTCTCAAGCGTCTCTTCTCCAGAGAGAATAAGTTCAGTGCTCATAACCTTTCTTCATAACTAATGTCCTCCAGTCCCTTATAAGTTTTTGTTGCCTTTCTCTGGACTCTCTCCAGTTCCAGCACATCCTTCCTGAGGACTGGTGCCCAGAACTAGACGGCATACTCCAGGTGTGGCCAGACCAGAGTCTTTTACAGTGGGAGAATTATCGTCTTCTCTCTGGAGTTAATCCCCTTTTTCAATGCATGACAATATTCTGTTTGCTTTGCTTGCAGCAGCTTGGCATTGCATGCTATTGCTGAGCCTATCATCTACCAGGACCCCCAGGTACTTTTCCTTCCTAGATTCCCCCAGAGGTTCTCCCCTCAGTGAGTATATTGCATTTATATTTTTGCCACCCAAATGCATTATTTAAAATTTGTCTACATTAAACCTCATTTGCCATGTAGTTGCCCACCCCATTCATTAGTTCAGATCTCCTTGCAAGGCTTCCACATCCTGCGGAGAAGTTATTGCCCTGCTTAGCTTAGTATCATCCGCAAATACAGAATTTGAGCTGTTTAGCCCATCCTTCAGGTCGTTTATGAATAAATTAAATGGGATTGGTCCCTGGACAGAACCCTGGGGGACCCCAGAACCATTCCAAATACTCCGTATATATCACTAATCTGTGAACTCGCGCTTGTAGCCAATTTTCAATCCATATACTCGCCTTATGGTCCATGCCAACGGACCTTTGTACAGTTAACGTTTTATGGGGAACTGTATCAAATGCTTTTGCAAAATCCAGATATACATGCCTTCCTTTATCTAGATGGCAACACACCTCCTCAGAAGGTTAATAGATTGGTTTGGCAAGAACGATTCTTCATGAATCCATGCTGATTATTGCTAATGATACCGTTGTCATTACTAAACTCTTGTGTGTGTATATAGTCCCTTATCCCCTCCAAGAGCTTGCATACAATGGATGTTAGGCTAACTAGTATGTAATTCCCAGAGATGTATCTTGGCACTTTTTTAGATATTGGTGCTACATTGGCTTTTCTCCAATCAGCTGGTATCATTCCAGTCAGTAGACTGTTCGTAAAAATTCGAAACAATGGTCTGGCAGTTACTCGACTTCCTTAAGGAGCCTCGGGTGCAAGCCAATATTTAGTTACCGAAGCCCCCCCCCCCCCCCCCCCCCCCAATTCCCTTGTGAATACTGAGGAGAAGAATAAATTCAATACCTTCGCCATCTCTCCATCCTTGGTAACCAGATTCCCTTCATCATTCTTTATGGGACCAATATGTTCTGACCTCCCTTTCTTACATGTGGTTGTGTAGGTGCATAACTGAGCAGCCAAGGCCCCTGAGACTAATTTACCGTAATGCTTGCATATTTTGCCACTTGGGCATTTAGAATATAAAGAGGTGAGTTGGTCATGTGTCTTCAGTGGCATTGTGTGATTTTCTGTTCTGTAGCCTGTTAAATGTGATTGGCCAGACTTTTTCTGACTTTGGTTGTTCTTTCTAAACAAGCATGGAAGTGGTCGGACTTTCAAAGTACCCAAATGAATGCAAATGTTTATAAAAACATAATTTGTATTTCCCTGATTAAAATTATAAACAAGATTTAAAGTAATCACTCAAGAAAAATGTGTCCATCTCCCACTAGTCCTAACACCAACATAGCTATTATTATATAATCGATCTTAAAAGATAGCATTAGTTCAAAGTCACAGCAAGTATGTGGTCAAGGATGGTTGAGTATTCTCAATGCATTTCCCAGAATATATCCGCTTCTTCAGGATTAACTGATATGTGCTATAATGATAAAAATTAATACATTAAACATTGCTTATAAAGTAAGATGACAATAATGTTTGAATCTCAGCCATGTTTATAAATGCATACCAAGGGTGATGTTGCTGTCGGAAAGATTCTCTTTTAAAAGCTTGTATTAGGACCGCAAGGCTAGGTGCACAGTGGCCAGAACAGAGAGGACAACAGGCAAACCAGCCAGATGGAAATCCGTTTAACCCATAGCAACTGAGAAACCTCAGTACAAGTATAAGGCTTTCTCTGATTGGCTGAAGCAAAGATCAAGACAACATCCACCGTCCACCTCAGCCTATCGGAGGAAGCCTTGTATTCATTCATAAAATACAAAGCTCACTGTGAATGGTTGAAATAAAGTACACAATATAGTGAACAATTAGTGGGCTCTTATCAACCTTAATTATTAAATAGATAAATGATCTAGTAAACCTTCAGAAATACAGTGCAGTTGCTGTGAGTGCACTGCAAAAAATAGTGAAACAAATGCGATAATTATGTATGCTTGTGTTGTGCAAATATGCAAATAAATAATGTGCAAAATAAGCATGTGCTAAACAAATGTTGGTGAACAACAATGCTATAAGTGTTAATGTGCAACACAAATAAATATGTGCAAACACCAATGCAGTGTGTCTTAGTGTGCAGTACTATATGTTAAATACTGTGCAATCCTGCCACTGATTAAGATTCCTGTATCTGTTAAATTAATCCTTCTCGCAAAGCGCACACACTTGCAAATAAGACTGAATAACCAATCAACTGACAACCCAATTAATCCACTAATGAGCACCTATCACATTGGTACTAGTGGAAATGGGTCAGTGGCAAAAAAGATGAGGACACTGGTAAACAAATCCTGGTACTTAGTCCTTATGTTATAATCTTTATATTATAGTCATTTCAGTTTTTATGGGGATTGCTAGTGAGAAGATATCAGTAGCTTCCTCTTTTTGTGATTTCTTCTCCTACAGCGCTTTTTTTTCCTCAAACAATAAAACGCTCTTTGCCGTCTTTATCCTCAATCAGAAAAAATAAAGCACAAACAAAAAGAACATGTTTTAAATGTTAGATTTTTAAGCCGATTCACTCACGTGTACCCCGTGTTAAACCTAGCGAGTGCTGAAACAGTCAGGCTTGTGGGCTGTCAACCCTGCTCCTCACTTCACCTCTCGTGTTTTCCGATCACTCAGGGTGACGTCACTGGCTCCTCCTCACGGCGCGTTTCATCACAGGTCACGTGACTTTATCAAGGGAATGGTTGAGTAGTGCCAGTCCAATAAACTATTTAAAGTTCACTAAAACATGGTTAAGCTTTACGAAAGATTAATAATATTTTTTTAAAAAGATGAGAATACCATAGACCTTCTGTAAGTCTTTATTGGCATACAACAGCATTTGGAGGCTCATTGTCCCCCCCCCCCCCCCAAAAAAAAAAACCTATTGGAGGTTGGCTTTTTCCAAATGTAATTGTCCAATTGTATCCATTTGAGTCCATCCTTTAAAGGTAAAGTGAAGGCAAAACCTGAAGCTGATTGGGGCAGACATAGGGGTTGATTTACTAAAGGCAAATAGGCTTTTCACTAATACAAGGTAAGTTGCACTTTGCAAGAGAAGATTCCCCAGTGCTTAGTGAATGTGGTGAAAGAATACCCAATCGCATGCAAGGAAAAAAATAAATTTTTAGCTTACGCATGATTGGATGATGGAAGTCAACAGAACTTAACCTCATTTACTAAGCTCTGGGGAAAATACCCTTGCAAAGTGCAACTTCCCTTGCAATGTGAGAAGCTTATTGGCCTTTAGTAAATCAATCACTTACTGCCTAGCTTGGTGCCTCACATAAACTAGTTGTTGAACTCACAACTGTTAATCCCTTTTGTCCCAGCCAGATAAAGGCCTAATATAGGGCCAGACAGGTTTTGTAGTGTATTATTTAAAGTGAAGATAGATGACAAGTCTGTCACTTTTAATAATAAACCCAATACCAGTTTTTCCCATAATAAATATACTTTGTAGAGGCTAGAGCAGATATGAATTACTATCAGAACACAGCTTGATGTCATATTACTTGCAAACCAGATATATGTACCTCTTACCTAGCTTGGGCACTTGTTGGAAGCACTTAAAATGTAGTCTGATGAACTTTTTGTTTTTTGTGAAAAAATATACTGTATTTTTTCAGTAAAGCCTTGTATATGATAGGTGGGGGTGTATGTATGTCCTTTATGCTACACACTGTATAAGACCTTATAAGCAGAAATCAAAGGCCAAACCGCTGCATACCCACAGGCACCCAGAGATTTCTTTAATATTGTACTTGGTGAGATGTCTCTAGCCCCTAGGTCCTCCAAAGCAGCCTTCATTAAAAATATATATATATAAAAAAAAAATTCTTTAATCACCACCAAAAACAAACTGGCTAATGATTGGAAGACTTCACGCTTTCCTTTTTACTTGCTCAGCAAACGTAGCTTTCCCTCATGCTTGTTGCAGGTTATTGTTATTTGCTATGGCAATAAATAAGAATGCAGGCTCAGGAGTTTTCATTTTTCTTTTCGTTATTAGGTGGCAGAAACCTTCTAGCACAGAGATGTACTATCTGCAAGAGTTAAAGGGTCAATTTAATGTTTTCATTTTGTGTTTTTAAACTGATGTTAAGCTGCTTCTCTTTAATTCCTACTGAATAGATTTAGAAAATAAAGAAAAGAAAACTAATTTTATAAGTTGTAAAAACCAATCTACATTCCGTTTTGATTGTGGTGTTTACACATCTGTTTCCTTCCCCGTCCACTCTTAACTTGCTTTGAGCATCAACATTTCCCATCTCCTTTTTGAGGGAGTACATAATAGAAAAACTCACTCCTTCAGGCACCACCTGATCCTGGACCCATAATCCACACTGCAGTAGGTACTATCTATTTCGTTTTTTTTTTTTTTTTTAGAAGTCATGAATGGGACACCAAAGGAACAATTAACAAAACTGTTTTGATGTCTCAGTTAAGCACATTATATCTTTTTTACATTTTGTAGTCTCTTGTGTTTTCAGGACTGATAAGGCCTTAGTTTGATAGCAAATATGAAGCTACTGTAAGTGGAAAAGAGGGCCAGCAATGCCCATCTGCAGCTGCCTGTCCCCTGTACAGACCCCCCCCCCCCCGTGTCCCCATTACAGCCTACCTGTGCCGGTCTTCGGTCCCCGCTCTCCGGTCTTCGGTCCCCGCTCGCCGCTCTCCGGTCCTCGGTCCCCGCTCGCCGCTCGCCGCTCGCCGCTCTCCGGTCCCCGCTCTCCGCTCGGTCCCCGCTCACCGCAATTGCAAAATTAAAAAGCCACGCCTCCTCCTCGTCCGTGATAGGAGGAACGCTGTTTTGTTTTTTAAACCAAATTTATATTTTCTTGCCATTTTTCACAACGCAACATATACATAATTTGCACCTTCCGATATATTTACCCCAAAATATAATCGATGTCTGCTAATTAGAATTGTATCACATTAGTGTGAATCCTTTGTATTTCCAGGGCTTGGCACTGGATCCTGATGGTCAGTGATAGCTGGCAGTTCCAGTGGCAGGAGCCACTGAGACTGGGTGCTTTTTTAACACAACACTGGGGATAAACAGCTGCTATCCCAGCACCAGTTTTAAAACAGTGGTTGATGATTGAGTGATTAAGAACCTCTTTTGTTTAGTGATGATCAAATTTACTAAAAGGCAAATTCCCTGTATAAAATGATCTGG
The DNA here is from genome assembly GCA_028564925.1 of Lithobates sylvaticus. Taxonomy (NCBI): domain Eukaryota; kingdom Metazoa; phylum Chordata; class Amphibia; order Anura; family Ranidae; genus Lithobates; species Lithobates sylvaticus. The sequence continues at coordinate 145,311,669 of CM053031.1, read as the reverse complement.
GTTTATAGCCACGTTTGTGTAAGGCCAGAAAAGGACCAAATATGTAATTTGGTTAATGGAGTTTTGCTTTAATAAGATTTGTTATAAAGTTAAAATGGATAAGTGCAGAAAATGAGTTGTCATAATAAATACAGTGATGAAAAACACTGTAGGGTCATTTTTGAATGAACAACTTGGAGAGGTAGTCCAGATGCCAAAGTGTGTTTAAGGGCTTCTGCCTGTGTGTATTTTGACACTGTTGTATTAAAAAAAGTAGTTTCCCTCGGTCTGTGATGGCCCAATCACGTTTACAACTAATCATTCAGCAAGGCTAGCTATTGGAAAACCAAAACAAGAGCAGAGTGCATCTAAAGCCTGGTACACACAAGCCAAATATTGGCTGGTATCAGCCAGTTCAATAGAAACCATCAGTCATTCGGCCGTGTGTACATCAGCCTGACAGAACCCGGATGAACAGCCAGCTTCTGCTGAACAGTTTTGCTGGAAAACCAGCATCTGATCAGCGCTTGCTGGAAATGGCTGCGAGCGCTGTCTGGTGTGTTGGGGGGCCATTGTCGGAACACAATAGCACAGTGCTGTAATAACATTGGATGGTTAGTACAGCTAGCTCCTCAGTTTTTTGCATTCAGCCTGCTGAGTTAAAGAGAAAAAAAAAATGGATACTGTGTAGCATGCTGAAGAGTATCAGAAGATGGACATGTAAATTTGAATTAATGTATGCTCACCTTGAAAACGTCGATTTTGCCTGGGCTGACGAGTGCAAATAGTAGGAATCCACAGTAATTTTCCAACAAATCTTAAACACACCCCAAGATTTGGTGCACCATATTCGACATCAGTGGTGCTGGATATTGGGAGTCCACAAGATGCGGAGTAAGATACCAATAGATAAACCAAAGTCCCAAATTTATTAAAACCAATAACTCAACATGCTTTGGAGTAGGGCTTAAAACAACTAATCGATCGACAATGAATCGATTATGAAATTAATCGATTACTATTTTCATAATCGATTAATCGGCCAGCCGATTAGTTGGCCGGCATACAGAATGTATTTGTTTACATATCAGGAAATACAGTGCAGCACACATACAACTCAGTACATCATCCATTCATGTCAGTAAGTGCCTGAGATCTTGTGAATGTGTGAGTAGAAATGCCACTTGGGACATGTAGTCCTGGGCAGGAAGTGAGTGGTTCTAAAGTCAGAAGTTTTATTTGCCTTTCTATTGGGGCACTCTATACTGTACTTAACGCACAGCAAAAAGCAGTGTAGAAACAGATCAAAGGCAAACTGCATTAGGTGTGTACTGAGCCTTATGCTGGCCACATGGATCAATTTTCAGATGAGACTATTCATATGGCGCATCACTTGTAAACAAACCGGCATCATGTCATGATGCCGGTTCCTCCCTCCCCTCTTCGTACCGATCGGTACAGTGCGAGAGAGAGGGACAGATCCAGCCCACAGAGCTGCTAAGTGCCCATATTCTGCCATACTCTGCCAATACTGCAATAAATTTTAACAAACTAAAGAATTTTTTTCTTTTTTTTTTTTTTTTTACCGAATTTTCAGTCATTTTTGGTTTTATAGCGCAAAAAATGAAAAACCCAACGGTGATTAAATAACACCAAAAGAAATTTCATATGGGTATAGTGTTGCATGACTAATTGTCATTCAAAGTGTGAGAACACCGAAAGCTGAAAATTGGTCTGGTTAGGAAGGGGGTTTAAGTGCCCAGTGGTTAAATGACGCATGGCATGGATCCATGGACCTCCATCCCTATATACGGTATGTATAAAAGAAGCAAGTTGGGACATTAAATGAGGCATATATGTAAAGGCTATGAAGTAGTCAATAGTTACAAAGCGTTTTTTTTTATATCATGGATGACAAAAACATCTCCTAAAAGGTACATGCATATTAAGTCAAAACCTCATAGATGCTGCAAAATAATATAACGGATAACAAAAGGAATAGCATAGTATGGTGTGACAGGCTGGCTTCAATGTCATGGATGGAATGTTGTAATAAATTCTTGAATATGAGGAAGTAGAAAGGTTTGTACAGCCATCTGTGTGAACATGGTGCATCTAATATAAGTCAGACGCGTTTCGTTGGATGATACCAACTCTTCAGGGGCAGATGCTACAGTATTCTACAAAAAGAGAACGTAATAACCAAGGATCTAATATACTTCTGAAGGATGGAAAAAATATAGTTGATAAAAGGGACTAACTTGTTGTCCCTTAGAGTACTCACATCTGCTGTGTATATAAGGCTAGAGGATGAGGACTGTAGGAAATGTCTGCCACGGAATCTGAGGTGACCGGGGCAAGGAGAAACAGCCAGGAGCACACGCGGAGTCACGAAGAAACAACGTCAGAATGACAGTGGGTGTGGGCTCCACTTCTGTGGATATAAGTAAATTATTTATAATATAATATAGATGTTTGGTCTATGGTAAAGTTTTATAAAAGTCTCAAAAGTAGGAGGAGCCTAAAATAAAGAAATTGAGTGAGAGGGTGGTGACCAAAAAGCATAGCCATGGTGGAAAGTGATTAGAATTAAAATCTACTTGCCTCGGTTACATCCTTGGTCATTATGTTCTCCTTTTCTTTTTTTTTTTTTAATACTGTTGCATCTGCCCCTGAAGAGTTGGTATTATCCAACGAAATGCGTCTGACTTATATTAGATGCATCATGTTTACACAGATGGCTGTACAAACCTTTCTACTTGTCGTCCTATTCAAGAATTTATTACAACATTTTGTCCATGACTTTGAGGCCAGCCTTTCACCCCATATTATGTGCTATGCTATTCCTTTTGTTATGTGTTTATGATTTTACAGCATGTATGATGTTTTGATTACATATGTATGTACCTTTTTTTATGAGATGGTTTTTGTCATCCGTGGTATAATAAACATATGCTTTATAAATATTGACTACTTCATAGCATTTACATATATGCCTCAGTCCCAACTTCCATCTTTTATACATATATAGGGATGGAGGCGCATGGATCCACGCGTCTCATTTAAAGTCCCAAAACCCCCCTCTTTTAGCCACATTATACAACAGAATTGGGGTGACTATTGTGTTTTGTTCTTTACAATTCAATAAAGTGTATTTTTTCCCAAAAAAATTGTGTTTGAAAGACCGCTGCGTAAATACAGTGTGGCATAAAATATTGCAACGGTCACCATTTTATTCTGTAGGGTCTCTGCTAAAAAAAAAAAAAATATATATATATATATGTGTGTGTGTTTGGGGGTTCTAAGTAATTTTCTAGCACAAAATTATTTAAACTTTTCCAAGTTCCAAAAAAGGCCTGGTTAGCAAGTGGTTAAAACTTATAATTCTTGCTGGAATTGGGCATTAGGGCTATTTTGGTCTTTCATTTCTGCTTTGGCTAAAGCAGTCACCTGAGCCTCAGTGCTTGGCAGCTGGGCAGCCAACAGTCTTCAATTCTTGCTGAGTTGCTTTAGCCTGCTGCAGTTGGGCAGCCAATAGTCTATTAGTTTCTTGCTGCTGTGCCAGATCCTGCTGATTGGTAGCATTAAATTGCAGCAATACCTTTTTCACAAGTTCCCATTGCTGCAAATGCAAAACATATACAGTAGTACACTGGGACTTTAAGTGGTATACTTCACAAGCCTGTTCATACCAAGTTACTTGAGATGCATGTATGTTATAAACAGGTCAGAACCTTCTGCATGCACTCTGGTTGCTTCTGCTGTCTTGTACAAGCTAGGAGGAGGAGAAAATATTCACACACCAGACTTGTCTGATCTCTGCAAAGTGGGATCATTTGAAGATCTGGGTCACTGGAAAGGTAATTTTTATACAACTTAATTTATCAAGCAAAAAGACAAAGCAGGTTACTAAGACTTGGCCAAAATATTTCTTTAGGATGCAAGCAACAATGTGTGGTTTGGATCGATTCCACCAGTAATGAACTATTATGAAGACTACTGTGAATAATGAATGTACCTCATCAAAAACGCGTTGAAGGCATGGAGGATTATGATTGTTTTTTTAAATTCCAATTTGGTTTGTGCCAAATGCACCAGAATTTTTTTTAAATTTAACTTTTTATTACTTTTGTCTTACCAAATATGAAGCCTGGATGTCTTTTGTCATGTAGCCGTTTTACTGAGCCTAGAAACTAAAATATCAGCCATACTTGCACAAAGCAGCTAGCAGCATGTGGTTTAAGTGTTTGGAAGCCCTACAGAAATAAATGCTTTTTATGGCTTCTAATTACATAGCATAGTGTGAAGTCATAGCATTATGAATGCTGTAAAAGCTTACAGCTATTTTTGAAAGTTAAGCTAAACTCTTTTTCGTCTCTTAGCATGGAAAAAGCTTTTAAAAGTAAAATTGCTGCTCTTGGTAAATGTTGACATTATGTACACAGGATCCTGTTGTGGTGAGTTTTTTATTTTATTTAGGATTGGCCTTAGATGGGCAGCCTTAATGAGATTGAAGTTCAAGGAAATGTAGGGGCAAGTCAGTGCACTACTGAAACAAAAGTCTTTAGCTTAGCCGGATGGCTTGGGTTCTGCAGCTCTCCACAGAACAGCATCTTTGCTTCGGGCTCATTGAGATTGAAGCCCAAGAAGTGGTAGGGAGGAAGCGTTGGGCAATAATCCCCAACCAACTTGAATAAAAGTTTTTAGCTCCGCCTGGTGGCTTAGGTGTGGCAGTTCTCGGCGGCTCCTCTTGAGCGGGCAGAGGTCACTCAAATTAAATAATCAACATATAATTAGCCAGAAGAGGCGCCAACCAACTGTTTCTGAGTCCAAAAGTATTTATTTGATTCCACAAGTGACCAAAATTAAAACTAAAGGGAAACAATGTGTTTTGGGGACCCAGATAATTCCCATTCATCTGGGCTTTTGTGCTTAAATGGTGTCTAAGGAACTCGGAGTAAATATATTGGACACATCAATCCAAGCCAGGACAGGCCAGTATTTTACTGGCATAGCAGCAGGACTAATTTCTTTTGGTCACTTGTGGTATCGTATAAATACTTTTGGACTCTGAAAACTGTTTGCCACTCGGTCATTAAGAATGAAAGGCATATAGACATCTGCCCATCCATTTGCAATGCTGCTCGTCTTTAAATTGCTCTCTAACTTGATAAGAGGGTTCAGAAGACAATGATTGGTGCGCACACTCTTAAAACTTGGGCTATCTTTATGTATGACAACTAGTGCTTATTAATGCTTCTGAACGCCCTCATTATCTACTTATTGACCTCTACGGAAGCCCTCTGTGACCCAGTTTATGAGCAAATCACTTGCATGGATTAAGCCCACAATTCCCAACATATACAGTATATCCAGATTTCATATTGATGCAAGTTGCTCTTTTTGACACATCTTTCAGAGCTGACAGAGATATTACGAAAACACATAAAACCAGGGTTCTTTTTTTTTTTTTTTTTTTTTATATCTAGCCAAAGTTTCCAAATTTTACCCACACATATAAAACATGAAGTTTTTTTTTGGGTTGTGTTCTTACTGTGGCATGTGTACATGCCTCCTTTAAAAAAAGCTTCCAGCGAAAATTGGGTGTGATGGTTTTATGGCTTTTGTGTGACCCTCTTCGTGTTCCTTGCACTGAAGAACTTGCCATAAGAGCATTTACGCCTCCTGCTGATATTGTAAGGTAAGCTTAAATGTACATGTTTGTTAAAAGAGAAACCTTTTAAAATGCTTGTGAAAGGCCAGTAGCAATACTTTAGTTTATGTGCTGAACACACCCTTTTAATATTCCTTTTGAGTATCTAGAGCAGCTTTTCTCAACCAGCGTTTCATGAAACGCTAGGGTTCCTTCAGAAGTTGCTTGGGGTTTCTTGAGTAATTTCTACCTCTTATAAGTTACCAGTGATATTTTCAGCTATCTGTAACGTTACATTCTCACTTGCAACAGATCACCAGTGTAACAGGGCATTCTCCCCACTGCCCCCAGTGTAATGAGACCATTTTCTGCTGGCCACCAATTTAAGGTTGCCATTCTCCACTGACAATGTAACATAGGACTTCACTGACCACCAGTGTAATGGGGCACTTTTCCATTTATCACCAGTGTGAGGCAGCAGTACAAGGTCCGATCGGGCCCACCTGTCAGTTTTTCAGGCAGAGCTCCAGTCTCCTCTGGGGAGCAGCTGGTGTCAATGGATGTGTCCGTTGACACCTGCCAACATCCGATTTGATCCTGTCCGCTAAAACCAGACGGACGAGGATCCATTCCCCATCAGTCTGGCCGATTGGAGGGTAGGCGGCCTGTTTACATCTGACTGCTCATAGAGGAGAACGGGCTGTGTCTGCTCTGCATAAGCGGAGCGAACACAGACTTGCCATTCGCCTGCTAAGTGGACAGGTTCCCTACTGGGCAGGCTGACTCTAACGGAGCCCACTCCGTGTAGAAGGGGCCTTAGGCCAATGTACCATTAGCTGGGGTTTCCTAAGACCTGAAAGTTATTTCAAGGACTCAGTTCCTCAGTAGATACAGTACTGTATACAGTAAAGTACACCAAACCACAACCACCAGTAATGTGAACTAACTCACACGATTGGACATGCAACGCATGTTCGTATCTTCGAAAGTTCGCAAATTGAAGGTTTGTATGTAGGGGACAAGTTGTTTTTTCAACACTTCAGAGTAAACTAATTTTAGCATTGGCAATGTTTTTTTCTTAGTTAAAATTTTCTTTTGAGATTCTCTGTGTTTTTTTGTTTTTTATTTATTTTTTAAAGTGCTTTGACAGATGGTAAAACCTCTTTTTAGAGCCCTTTCACACTGACAGCGCGGCCGCGTTAGCGGTAAAGCGCCGCTAGTTTTAACGGCCATTTACCCTCGTTTTAGAGACGCTTTTCGGCCGCTAGATGCCACTTGCAGGAATTTTTTAAACGTCCTGCCAGCGCAGCGCCCCAGTGTGAAAGCACTCGGGCTTTCACACGGACTGCAGATGAGGCATGAAAGGAAGCCATCCATTGTTTACAATTGTCATGTGATCTACTGTGATTTGTCACAGTGATCACATGTTACTGGCAGTGGGCTGGTACAGGGATCAGTCATCGGCTGTGTCTGGTGGACCTCCCAGAGCAACAGCCATCATTGTACTATAGGCCAGTTTGGCACATATAAGTGTAGATCAAACATCCAATGGTATGCAGTTAAACTGGTACTTCAAAGCATATCTAAACCTAAAGCTTCTTAGTTTTAAGATTTCTGGCAGGATTAACATGTATTTTTTGCACACTTTGAACTTCTAAATGCTGATGAGGGTCCGAATAAGAGAAGTTCATTGTTGGAACAACTATTTTTTAAATTGTATGAAAACTGAAATGCTCCATTTACAATTTACCCTCAAAGTATGTTTTTGTCTGTATTTCCACGTGAAAATTAACCGTGCGCTAACTAGTACAGTATGTTACAGTGCCTAGGCACTTTAATTTTCTGACTGGTAGTCTCATTTGGTGATGTCACTACTGTGCTGCTTACTGTTTTCTTGTTTTTGTTTTTTTGCTGGAGGCTCTGAGGTGAGGAAGCAAAGAAATGCCCCTACCAGGATGACTTCCTTTAGGCTTCTTTTCACACGGACGGACCGATCAGGGCCGCCTGTCAGTTTTTTAGACAGACCTGACCGGACACTCCATAGACCTCTATGGAACGACGGATGTCCGCAGTGACATGTCCGCTGACATCCGACCTGCTCTGATCCGAAAAAGTGTGATGGAGGAAAGTCCTATTTTTTCCATCTGTCTGCGGATAGGATGAAAACAGTCTCTACGGTCCGTCTTCATCTGATCCCCCATAGAGAAAAGTGGCGCTCTGACAGGTCGGTCGCTGCACAGTGTGCAGAGACAGACCTGTCATCTGCCTGCTCAGCGCGGATCAATGGAGCGATCCCCGCTGAGCAGAGCGGAGCCCGTACACAGACACGTCCGTGTGAAAGGGCCCTTACACAGCCACACTGTAATGGGGGAATGATTAGCAAGGAGACCACTGGCAATGTGGGGGACTAGTCTTTTGCCATCTGCCTGACTTTTTTGTGGACATTTTCCAGACTTCAGTTCTTTTAAAGCCTAAATGTTGGACCACATAGTGATGATCAAAGCAGAGCACTGTAAATGATCTACAGCAACCATGTGATATTTTGAATCTCAAATTAGGACACATTAAGGCTGCTTTCACACTGGGGCGTCGAAAAACCGCGCTAAAAATGCATATTAAAATTAGCGCGGTTTTACCGCGGTTTTGCCGCGTTTGCGGTAAAATTAGCGCTAACGCCTATGCGTTTTTAATGCGTTTTGGAAGCGTTTTTCAAGCGTTGTCATCATCAAACAACCCCACCCCATTACATCACTTCCTGTTATTCCGTGAAGGAAGGAAGAGGCCAGGAAGAAGATGGAGTATTATGAGCTGCTTCTGATGTTTGTGTTATATGTTTGGGAGCATCTTCTTCATCAGAGACCGCATCGTCGCTATTGGGTTCATCCCATACATCAAATGCACGCAGACAGAGGACAATACATGTTGCTGTATCATGACTTGAGATTGCATCCAGATAAATTCAGGAATTACACTCGGATGAGCATCACAACGTAAGTGTCAATATCCCAGTTATCTAAACCGACTCCTACGCACCCACCATCCCATCCCCCATACACCCAAAATTACCACGCAATACTCCCAAACCACTAACCCTAACCCTAATCCCACTCCAGATACTCCCAAACTCCTAACCCTAACCCTAATCCCACCCCTGATACTCCCAAACTCCTAACCCTAACCCTAATCCCACTCCTGATACTCCCAAACTCCTAACCCTAATCCCACTCCAGATACTCCCAAACTCCTAACCCTAACCCTAATCCCACTCCAGATACTCCCAAACTCCTAACCCTAACCCTAATCCCACTCCTGATACTCCCAAACTCCTAACCCTAACCCTAATCCCACTCCAGATACTCCCAAACTCCTAACCCTAACCCTAATCCCACCCCTGATACTCCCAAACTCCTAACCCTAACCCTAATCCCACTCCTGATACTCCCAAACTCCTAACCCTAACCCTAATCCCACTCCAGATACTCCCAAACTCCTAACCCTAACCCTAATCCCACTCCAGATACTCCCAAACTCCTAACCCTAATCCCACTCCAGATACTCCCAAACTCCTAACCCTAATCCCACTCCAGATACTCCCAAACTCCTAACCCTAACCCTAATCCCACTCCTGATACTCCCAAACTCCTAACCCTAACCCTAATCCCACTCCAGATACTCCCAAACTCCTAACCCTAACCCTAATCCCACTCCAGATACTCCCAAACTCCTAACCCTAACCCTAATCCCACTCCAGATACTCCCAAACTCCTAACCCTAACCCTAATCCCACTCCTGATACTCCCAAACTCTTAACCCTAACCCTAATCCCACTCCAGATACTCCCAAACTCCTAACCCTAACCCTAATCCCACCCCTGATACTCCCAAACTCCTAACCCTAACCCTAATCCCACTCCTGATACTCCCAAACTCCTAACCCTAACCCTAATCCCACTCCAGATACTCCCAAACTCCTAACCCTAACCCTAATCCCACTCCAGATACTCCCAAACTCCTAACCCTAATCCCACTCCAGATACTCCCAAACTCCTAACCCTAACCCTAATCCCACTCCTGATACTCCCAAACTCCTAACCCTAACCCTAATCCCACTCCAGATACTCCCAAACTCCTAACCCTAACCCTAATCCCACTCCAGATACTCCCAAACTCCTAACCCTAACCCTAATCCCACTCCAGATACTCCCAAACTCCTAACCCTAACCCTAATCCCACTCCTGATACTCCCAAACTCCTAACCCTAACCCTAATCCCACTCCAGATACTCCCAAACTCCTAACCCTAACCCTAATCCCACCCCTGATACTCCCAAACTCCTAACCCTAACCCTAATCCCACTCCTGATACTCCCAAACTCCTAACCCTAACCCTAATCCCACTCCAGATACTCCCAAACTCCTAACCCTAACCCTAATCCCACTCCAGATACTCCCAAACTCCTAACCCTAACCCTAATCCCACTCCAGATACTCCCAAACTCCTAACCCTAACCCTAATCCCACTCCTGATACTCCCAAACTCCTAACCCTAACCCTAATCCCACTCCAGATACTCCCAAACTCCTAACCCTAACCCTAATCCCACCCCTGATACTCCCAAACTCCTAACCCTAATCCCACACCTGATACCCCCAAACTCCTAAACCTAACCCTAATCCCACTCCAGATACCCCCAAACTCCTAACCCTAACCCTAAACCCACTCCAGATACTCCCAAACTCCTAACCCTAACCCTAATCCCACCCCTGATACTCCCAAACTCCTAACCCTAACCCTAATCCCACTCCAGATACCCCCAAACTCCTAACCCTAACCCTAATCCCACTCCAGATACTCCCAAACTCCTAACCCTAATCCCACTCCTGATACTCCCAAACTCCTAACCCTAATCCCACTCCAGATACTCCCAAACTCCTAACCCTAACCCTAACCCTAATCCCACCCCTGATACTCCCAAACTCCTAACCCTAACCCTAATCCCACTCCAGATACCCCCAAACTCCTAACCCTAACCCTAATCCCACTCCAGATACTCCCAAACTCCTAACCCTAACCCTAATCCCACTCCAGATACTCCCAAACTCCTAACCCTAACCCTAATCCCACTCCCAAACTCCTAACCCTAATCCCAAACACTGAATATTAACCCTTGTTTATATAATAGGTCAATCGATTATAGTGTTAATAACCAATGTATTTCTTTTATTAGATTTGACTTCCTGCTTGATCTCTTGACACCTGCCTTGTCAAGACAGGATACAAATTGCAGGGATGCTATCACACCATGTGAACGATTATTGATAACGCTCAGGTAATTTGAATAATGGATCAAAGCTTCTACATATAATAATAACTAAAAACAATCGTTATTTGAAACATGTAAACTTTATTTTTTATTAATGCAAAACAAAACAAATATTATATTTTTATTTTTTGAAAATAACTTAGCACAAAATGTGCATAACAAAATATATTAAAAACATATAATATGTTTAATTTACATATCTAATATATATGTGCTTATAGATATTTATATATTTATGTAAACATTTCACTATTTTCATGTATAAGATAACTTTTTTTTTCTATAAGGTCTTTTTAAGAATCTAAAATATGACAGTTTGCCATTAAAATAAGAACTTTGGATTCTAGAACTATGGGGAGAACTTTGGATACAAAAACATGTATTTTATAATCAAAAACAATGCAATTAAAGGTCGTGATAAGATGGTGGTAGTGGGTGTGAATCCTCCCGAGGGTGATGATGGGTAAGAGGAGTATGAGGGGGATGTTGGTTTGGGTGACGAGGGGCCATGTCATAATGCACTCCTTGGAAGTGGGGATTAAAATTGGGAGGCATGGGAATTTGATTAGGATGGAATGGCATTACTCTATTCTCATATGATGTCCCGGGTAAAGCGTTCATATACCCTCCGTGGGCGTTTTGCTGGGGAACATCATAAGGTTGCGATTGTTGACATCTAGATCTCTCTTGATAGGTTTTGATCACTTTAAAAAGATCACAAACCAGATCGCATCTCAGTACCGGGTCCACCTTGGCCATTTGGGGTACCATACTTCTTGCTATAGTAGCAAGTTCGCCAGTTTCCTGTTTTTGTGATGCAATCAGGTTTTTTACCACGTCTATAAATTCTTGGGTTTGTTGCGCCTTCGTTTTCGGTTTTGCTTGTGACGGGGTCCTAGTTGGACGTGGCTCAGGTGGATTTTCTGGAGATTCCTGAGGTACACACTCCTCGGTATCATCACCCATGAGCAATTGACTGTTGTTAGTTTCATTGTCGATTGACGGGGTATGCTCCTCCTCCTCCGACTCAGAGCTAATATTGCTCTCGGTTCTGAAGAAGAATATAAGTAATTAATAAAAATTATTTTTTGTAAACATTTCATGCACAGACATAGAAACACAATATATATAAAACTTACTGCCTCAGCTGCATCACAGGCTTCAGAAACTGGAGCTCTGCGAAATGACAGTACACTCTATTGGTCTTGCCACCTGACCCACTTTTTTGTTGCTTCGTCAATTCTCTCCTGAAATTATCGCGCATCGTCTTCCAGCGGATCTTTAGCATTTTTACTGAAATATAAAAATATTTTTTTTTCTTGTTACAGATACTTGGCAACTGGAAATACGTACACAACCCTACAGTATGAATTCAGAATAGGAATATCTACTGTTGGTGAAATCGTGAAACATACGTGTGATGAAATATGGAATCTCAAACATCTATTTATGCCAATTCCAAATAAACAAACATGGGAAGATATTGCACAGCGCTTCTTGACAAAGACCAATTTCCCAAACTGTCTTGGAGCAATTGATGGCAAACATATTAGAGTGATAAAACCTTGCTATAGTGGAAGCCAATACTATAATTATAAAAAGTATTTTTCAGTGGTTCTAATGGCTGTTGTAGATTCTGACTACAAATTTATATTTGTAGATATAGGATCATTTGGAAGCTGTGCAGACTCCACAGTTTTTCAGAATACTAAATTTGGAAAGCGTCTTACTTCCAACCAACTAGACCTGCCAGATAACAAACCATTGCCGGGGACAGATGGTCCTGACATGCCATATGTTTTTGTGGCTGATGATGCATTTGCCATCCATGAGCATCTTATGAAGCCATACTCTTTGAGAAATCTGGATACTCGGAAGAGAATATTCAATTACCGTCTATGCCGAGCAAGAAGACTAGTTGAATGTGCCTTTGGAATACTGGCCAATAAATGGCAGATATTTCATAAACCAATTAACTTAAAAGTAGAAAATGCTTGTAAAATTATAAAGGCAGCTTGTGTTTTACACAACTTAGTACGGGAGAGAGATGGCATTAATTTCGAGGATACATTAGCACATACCATGGAACCTGCAGAGTTTCCTCATGTCCGTGGCCCAAGAGTAGGGTTCACAATCAGGGATGTGTTTGCTGATTATTTTTTGAGCCCTGCTGGTGCAGTTAGCTGGCAAGATGATATGATCTAAACCCTTATACAATATAAGTATTTTAAGGACATTTTTAGGTTTTAATACTGTGCATCTTTGTTATCAGACACATATTTGATGTACAATTAAGTTCGTGTTTATGATGTTTGTTTTTGAAGATTGTGTAATCCATAATTAAACATTTTCCATTTTCAATTCTTTTTTCTTAATTACCAATGTTATGGTTATATACTTTTGAAATTCCAAAATTTCAGCATTTATTAACATGTAAAGATAAATTACTACATCTTAATTGAAATTGTTATTTTGTTTACTTGTTTGCTTAGATGATACTGTTTGACGATCAAATTTGATGCATACATTTAATACCGTTACATTTAAAAATAAATGAAATTAATAACCATTTTGTGATTCATCAATAATAAACTATTATAATTGAGTCTTATCATGTCTTTTTGGACTATGAGAAGTGGTATAAAGGTCTGAAGTTTGGGGGTATGGGTATTGGGATTAGGGTTAGGGTTAGGAGTTTGGGAGTATCTGGAGTGGGATTAGGGTTAGGGTTAGGAGTTTGGGGGTATCTGGAGTGGGATTAGGGTTAGGGTTAGGAGTTTGGGCGTATCTGGAGTGGGATTAGGGTTTGGGTTAGGGTTAGGAGTTTGGGTGTATCTGGAGTGGGATTAGGGTTAGGGTTAGGAGTTTGGGAGTATCTGGAGTGGGATTAGGGTTAGGGTTAGGAGTTTGGGAGTATCAGGGGTGGGATTAGGGTTAGGGTTAGGAGTTTGGGAGTATCTGGAGTGGGATTAGGGTTAGGGTTAGGAGTTTGGGGGTATCTGGAGTGGGATTAGGGTTAGGGTTAGGAGTTTGGGAGTATCTGGAGTGGGATTAGGGTTAGGGTTAGGAGTTTGGGAGTATCAGGAGTGGGATTAGGGTTAGGGTTAGGAGTTTGGGAGTATCTGGAGTGGGATTAGGGTTAGGGTTAGGAGTTTGGGAGTATCTGGAGTGGGATTAGGGTTAGGGTTAGGAGTTTGGGAGTATCTGGAGTGGGATTAGGGTTAGGGTTAGGAGTTTGGGAGTATCTGGAGTGGGATTAGGGTTAGGGTTAGGAGTTTGGGAGTATCAGGAGTGGGATTAGGGTTAGGGTTAGGAGTTTGGGAGTATCTGGAGTGGGATTAGGGTTAGGGTTAGGAGTTTGGGAGTATCTGGAGTGGGATTAGGGTTAGGGTTAGGAGTTTGGGAGTATCTGGAGTGGGATTAGGGTTAGGGTTAGGAGTTTGGGGGTATCTGGAGTGGGATTAGGGTTAGGGTTAGGAGTTTGGGAGTATCAGGAGTGGGATTAGGGTTAGGGTTAGGAGTTTGGGAGTATCTGGAGTGGGATTAGGGTTAGGGTTAGGAGTTTGGGAGTATCAGGGGTGGGATTAGGGTTAGGGTTAGGAGTTTGGGAGTATCTGGAGTGGGATTAGGGTTAGGGTTAGGAGTTTGGGAGTATCTGGAGTGGGATTAGGGTTAGGGTTAGGAGTTTGGGAGTATCAGGGGTGGGATTAGGGTTAGGGTTAGGAGTTTGGGAGTATCTGGAGTGGGATTAGGGTTAGGGTTAGGAGTTTGGGGGTATCAGGGGTGGGATTAGGGTTAGGGTTAGGAGTTTGGGAGTATCTGGAGTGGGATTAGGGTTAGGGTTAGGAGTTTGGGGGTATCTGGAGTGGGATTAGGGTTAGGGTTAGGAGTTTGGGAGTATCAGGAGTGGGATTAGGGTTAGGGTTAGGAGTTTGGGAGTATCTGGAGTGGGATTAGGGTTAGGGTTAGGAGTTTGGGAGTATCAGGGGTGGGATTAGGGTTAGGGTTAGGAGTTTGGGAGTATCTGGAGTGGGATTAGGGTTAGGGTTAGGAGTTTGGGAGTATCTGGAGTGGGATTAGGGTTAGGGTTAGGAGTTTGGGAGTATCAGGGGTGGGATTAGGGTTAGGAGTTTGGGAGTATCTGGAGTGGGATTAGGGTTAGGGTTAGGAGTTTGGGAGTATCTGGAGTGGGATTAGGGTTAGGGTTAGGAGTTTGGGAGTATCAGGAGTGGGATTAGGGTTAGGGTTAGGAGTTTGGGAGTATCTGGAGTGGGATTAGGGTTAGGGTTAGGAGTTTGGGAGTATCAGGGGTGGGATTAGGGTTAGGGTTAGGAGTTTGGGAGTATCTGGAGTGGGATTAGGGTTAGGGTTAGGAGTTTGGGAGTATCTGGAGTGGGATTAGGGTTAGGGTTAGGAGTTTGGGAGTATCAGGGGTGGGATTAGGGTTAGGGTTAGGAGTTTGGGAGTATCTGGAGTGGGATTAGGGTTAGGAGTTTGGGAGTATCTGGAGTGGGATTAGGGTTAGGGTTAGGAGTTTGGGAGTATCAGGAGTGGGATTAGGGTTAGGGTTAGGAGTTTGGGAGTATCTGGAGTGGGATTAGGGTTAGGGTTAGGAGTTTGGGAGTATCAGGGGTGGGATTAGGGTTAGGGTTAGGAGTTTGGGAGTATCTGGAGTGGGATTAGGGTTAGGGTTAGGAGTTTGGGAGTATCTGGAGTGGGATTAGGGTTAGGGTTAGGAGTTTGGGAGTATCAGGGGTGGGATTAGGGTTAGGGTTAGGAGTTTGGGAGTATCTGGAGTGGGATTAGGGTTAGGGTTAGGAGTTTGGGGGTATCAGGGGTGGGATTAGGGTTAGGGTTAGGAGTTTGGGGGTATCAGGGGTGGGATTAGGGTTAGGGTTAGGGTTAGGAGTTTGGGAGTATCAGGGGTGGGATTAGGGTTAGGGTTAGGAGTTTGGGGGTATCAGGGGTGGGATTAGGGTTAGGGTTAGGAGTTTGGGGGTATCAGGGGTGGGATTAGGGTTAGGGTTAGAAGTTTGGGAGTATCAGGGGTGGGATTAGGGTTAGAGTTATGTGTTTTTGGACTATGGGGAGCACGTTAAAGGTTGGGATTATGTGT
This sequence comes from Lithobates sylvaticus, assembly GCA_028564925.1. Taxonomy (NCBI): domain Eukaryota; kingdom Metazoa; phylum Chordata; class Amphibia; order Anura; family Ranidae; genus Lithobates; species Lithobates sylvaticus. The sequence goes on along the minus strand of CM053031.1, from coordinate 145,295,600 downwards.
GTTGGGACCATGGGGAGTGCGGTAAAGGTTGGGATTATGTGTTTTGGGACCATGGGGAGTGCGGTAAAGGTTGGGATTATGTGTTTTGGGACTATGGGGAGTGCGGTAAAGGTTGGGATTATGTGTTTTTGGACCATGGGGAGTGCGGTAAAGGTTGGGATTATGTGTTTTTGGACCATGGGGAGTGCGGTAAAGGTTGGGATTATGTGTTTTGGGACCATGGGGAGTGCGGTAAAGGTTGGGATTTGGGGTTTTGGGACCATGGGGAGTGCGGTAAAGGTTGGGATTATGTGTTTTTGGACCATGGGGAGTGCGGTAAAGGTTGGGATTATGTGTTTTGGGACCATGGGGAGTGTGGTAAAGGTTGGGATTTGGGGTTTTGGGACCATGGGGAGTGCGGTAAAGGTTGGGATTATGTGTTTTTGGACAATGGGGAGTGCGGTAAAGGTTGGGATTATGTGTTTTTGGACCATGGGGAGTGCGGTAAAGGTTGGGATTTGGGGTTTTGGGACCATGGGGAGTGCGGTAAAGGTTGGGATTTGGGGTTTTGGGACTATGGGGAGTGCGGTAAAGGTTGGGATTATGTGTTTTTGGACCATGGGGAGTGCGGTAAAGGTTGGGATTATGTGTTTTTGGACCATGGGGCGTGCGGTAAAGGTTGGGATTATGTGTTTTGGGACTATGGGGAGTGCGGTAAAGGTTGGGATTTGGTGTTTTGGGACTATGGGGAGTGCGGTAAAGGTTGGGATTTGGGGTTTTGGGACTATGGGGAGTGCGGTAAAGGTTGGGATTTGGTGTTTTGGGACTATGGGGAGTGCGGTAAAGGTTGGGATTTGGTGTTTTGGGACTATGGGGAGTGCGGTAAAGGTTGGGATTTGGTGTTTTGGGACTATGGGGAGTGGTAGTAGGGTTATGGTTAGGTGTTTGAGACTACAGGGGCTTGGATTTTGATATAGTTGTGTTTTTGGGACTACAGCGACTGGGATTGTGGGTGCTTGGAACAACAGGGACTGAGATAGGGTTTTGGGACTACTGGTACTGTATGGGATTTGGTCATAGAGGGACTAGAGGTAATAGGTTAACTTACTTTTTGCAGTTCTGTCCTTTTTGTTCAGGGATTCCCAGCGTGGTATGTGCTGGCTGGCAACTGCATTCCATCCTTCTCTAATCTTTGTCCTATTTGAATACCATTGACTCTGCTTATCCCAGAGTTCAGGGTGTTCCCTCATGGTATGAATGAACTGCTCTGGCTCAATTGAGGCAGAGGCTCTCCCTGATGAATATTCATCTCTGGGCTCCTGGCTTTCTTCAGCATCCATCATTCTGCTGCCTGTCTCTATCTCCTCTCTCCACTTCTCAGACCGGATTTCCTGGTATCCCAGCATCCCCCACTGTGATGCGGTCATGTGACCTTCACACAGCATCCAGGGCATGGTTTTCAGGCGGTTTTGGCTTATTTCCAGGCGTTTTTTGAGCGGTTTCAATGTATTCCTATGGATATATGCGTTTTCCAGGCGCTATTTATACCGCACAAAACATGCTCCAAAGATGCTGCTTGCAGGAGTTTTTTCACCGCACAGCCAGCGCAACGCCTGAGTGTGAAAGCTTGTATTGACATACATGGGAGGGAGTTTTCAAGCGCTATTTAGGCGCTATTTTTAGCGCTAAAACGCCTCCAAACCGCCCCAGTGTGAAAGGGGCCGAATGATCTGACTTTAGTACAGTTGCCATGTTCAAAGAATTATACCAGTTACTGAATGACTGTAATTTTTGCTTAGTTTTGCTTTTTTACTTTCTAAGACATTACACAGCAAATTTACAGATGCCTTTTCATTGAAATAAAGCAGAGCTACTTGTGGCTGGTGTTTTATTTTTTTAAAGCACTTTGTAGTGGTATAATTTACAGCGTGCCCAAAATAAGTTCCTTTTTAGAGCTTCCAGGTTAAAAAAAAAATTCAGTGATGTGGCATATTCCATGATTATAAAGGATTCAGATATGTTCTGTATACTATTTATAAATGCTAAGAAACTGCTTCACATCAGAAAAGTAATTTTCCAAAACCTCAAACAATCTTTAATAATTTAAATATGCAGATCCTCCATATGTTACTTTCATGTTTCGTGGCAAAAGCAAAAGGATAGGATTTTTGTGTATGGCATTATAGGCATGTGTGTATATGTTTGAGAGATCTGCTTAAGGCATTGTTTTTTTAATCTCTCTGCCATATAAAATTACATTATCCAGGTTATTTATTTCAGATTTCTGGTTTTCTTGAATGTTGGTACTGTTCCTTCCTCCTTTCTTCACATACATACAAATGTAGATCTGTTTTTTTTCATGTGCTTGTTGTGAATTCTACATTTCTCAACTATAAGAATACATTTTAATCT
>CM053031.1:145143209-145290709 GCA_028564925.1 Lithobates sylvaticus | reverse complement strand
CACTCTGTGATCACTGTGTCATTCGGAAACAGCTGATCACAGAACGGGGTAAAGGGTCAATCACAGCGGCCCTTGTACCATGTTCTCATCTGTGTCCAATCACAGCTGATCACAGTGTAAATACATTTGCCAGCTATCGGCATTCCTTTCGCACGTACTGTCAAAGGGTGAGGAGAAGTCAGTAACCAGCAAGTGTGATGAGGGACATCTACAGTGCCCTGATGATCAGTGACCTGATCATCGGTGCCCATCAATGCTGTCAATTAGTGCTCATCAGTGCAGCCCATCAGTACAGCATATTGGGGCCTCTTCATCAGTGCAGCCTCCTCAGCGCACATTAGTGAAAGAGAAAAATTACTTATTTGCTTTTTTTTCCCCAAAATTTTTGGTCTTTTTTTCGTTTTCTAATCGAAAAATAAAAAACCCAGTGGTGAAAAAGATAAAAACTTCATATGAGCGACTGGGCAGGAAGAGGGTGAAAGTGCCCGGTAGGCAAGTGGATAAAGGATTAATTTGACTTGTTTGATTTCATGGTAAATACTCTTTGGAGTAAATACACTTGGAGATTTGGAGTTGCAAGTTAACTAATGCGGGATTAATACCCCCCTAGAAATCTCCCCAGTGCTGCTGAGCTCCTCCCAGAGCGCTGATCATCCTGTGTTGCTGGGGGTAACATCAGCTGCTGTGAGTGTAAAGGAATTGCACCACTCCCTCACTCCTTCCACCTGATTCATTCATAGAACGAGTAGTATTCTTATGCTGGCCATACACTATATGAAAAATCATCCGAACCCATTTTCGACAAACGATCATTCGACCATGAGTGCAAACAATAGTGCCATCATGCAATGACCGATAAATCATTCAGCGGACATAATGATTGCATTTTTTTTGTTTGTTTGTTTTACATATACCTAGTGCAGACAGTTCGGACGGGAAACACATTTAACTGTTCAATTTATCGTCAGCAGAAAATTTCCAAACTTGTCTTTTGTTTTTTAAGCTCAGAAACATCTCAACGATTATAGATTTTGTGCCTATTAACTGGCCAAAAAACGAACAAACTGTCTAAATGGCCGAATTGCGGACGATTTTTCATATAGTGTATGGCCAAGTCAAAAGTGAAGTGTTCACATTATGCTTTCATTTGTGGGCTATGAGACAATACAATATGGGATTTATTGTATTGCACAGTATGTGAGACTAAGCTTAGGAATACTACTGTTTCCATGACACACAAGTAAAAGACAAGTCAATATAAAAGCTTTCTATACCACAATTTTTACTTACATTTTTTTAGTGAATGGAACTTACTATAAAATATTAGTATTCCTTTTGTACTTAGTAGGCTAAATATTGAAATAGTAGCTGAATTTACAAATCGAATGTTCAGCAGGAAGCATATTAGGAGCAGTGTGAGTATTGATGTTTTCATAGTTGTGGCAAAATTTCACAAGGCCAGCCAACCAAGCTGCTGACGACTTTCTCCACTAGATGGCTTATTTGTCTTCCCAGCTAAAGCAGGAATATTAATTATGGATAAGACATTGACGTGTAGCCAAGATATTGTTCCGTAATACGTGTGCTCTTTATTAATAATTGTATTTTTCTTTTCTGGTAAACTGATGAGGCATTTTGCTGAACGTAACCAAATGAAAGCTTAACCACTTTAGCCCCGAGCCTCTTTTTTACACTTGTTGTTTACAAGTTTAAAATCATTTCTTTTTTGCTAGAAAATTACTTGGAACCCCCAAACATTATATATATTTTTTTCTAACAGCCTGGAGAATAAAATGACAGTACGATCTGTCACACCGTATTTGCGCAGCGGTCTTACAAGCGCACTTTTTTGGGAAAAAATACACATTTTTGAATTAAAAAATAAGACAACAGTAAAGTTAGCCCAATTTTTTTTTTTATGTTATGCTTGTATCACATAAAAACACAGTGGTGTAAACAAGCCCTTATTATAAAGAAGCGAGGTCTGAGAACTGACTTGCTGTCTGCAAGGTGTATGTAGATCCCCAGAATGAATGACCATGGTTTATTATTTATCTGTTTAGAGCTGCATTTCTCAACCTTTATTCAGTTGCAGCGCCTTTTTAAAAATTTAAAGAGATCCCAAGGCACCCCATTCTAAAATGTAAAAATTACTTCTCTATTGGAAAACGGGGATGAGACGCACAACCATAGTCACTGGGATTAGTTTTCTGTATTCTGCAAAAAACCTGTTGCCCAATTCAGCTGGGGATTTTGCAGGTCAGTGTTGGCAGCTCTGCACATGCTCAGTTTTCACTGAGTTTCTATGCTGAGCATTTCCTTCCTGTCACATCTGAGCAGCCCATGTGACTATAGAGTGACACATGTGGGCGCATACAAAGTGGTAAATTACAGCCCACTCCCTCCCTCCTCCATGCCCACTAACCAGCTAAACACAATTTTTAATGAATATTACATGTAGATTAAAGGAGGCTTCACTCTCCCTCTTATTCTAAGACACAGGCTGATTTTCACTCTATATTCCAAAGGCTTTTTTGTAAAAAAAAAAAAAACAAAACAAAAAACATTGAACATGTGACCAGCAGCAGAGGACTAGAAGCCCCCCTGCTTATGTTTCTCTGCAGACAGGCTGGGAAAGATTTGGGGTCATGTGACAGCTGTGTAACGATTAGGAAAAAGGTATTTAAATATATATATTTTTTCCATTAAAGTAATTACAGTGCCGTCATCTACATACAGAAATACTGTAGAAGGGACAATGTAAATAAAACAGTGTGTGTGTGTTTAGTATCACTTTTAAGTTCTCCTCTATACATCAGAGGCGCCTCATCACCACAGAGTCTCCCAATCACATCGGGTCCACCATCACTACAGAGTCCCCTCATCTATCTGTGATTCAGGGCAAACTGCGTCTTATGCTCGCGACACCCTGGGGGAACACACTGGTTGAGAAACGCTGGAATTTAGAGAATGGTGTTAATGCCTAATTCAAAAATATTTTAGACTATAAATATTTTAGGAAAGGAAAAAATTAAATTATATATATATTTATTATTATTACATACACAATCATGTTCAGTATAAGAATTGCCATACACTTTCACTGAAGTGAATATAAATTCTAAAAATGAAATTGTATCCCTTTTGGTTGTGTTGGTAAATATACCGTTGAAGTAATTTGATTATACTATTTGAAAAAATTCAGGTTGTTACTGCCAGAAATCCAGTGAGATTGCTAATTCCATGGCTCTCTGCCTGTGCTACACTGAAATCAAAGCAATGTTACCAGCCAGGTCAGCTCTGTGTGACAGACATCCTCTCCCTATGTTCTGAAAATAAGGAATGGGAGAGGTGGTCTGTAGTCCAAACACACTCCCTGTCTTGGGGAGACAGTCCTACTTCCCGCACTGTAAGTGAGCATTAATGCTGTAAGAGAGCATGGGGTAGTTCTAAAACAATTTGCATAACACTTTGCTCAGTGAAAGTGCGTGTATATTTTGTTCAGTGTGACTGGAACAAAAAAAAATGTTGTTAGACTATTTGTTGTGCTGGTTGAATGTTTTTCATTGATTTAAAACCGAAAATAGAACGTTTGGCCACTATGTGGTAATAAGTATTGTAGGAAATTCCAGTATTTTTACACAGAGGTGATGAAAACATGCAGCTGAGCCATGGTTTTAGTGCCACCCCCCACACCCACAACTGACCACTTAAAAGAGGACATGCAGCCACTTGGGGTTTTACACATACCATGGTGGCGATCAGTGGCGGTGCGTGCATAGAGGGCGCAGGAGCGCCGCCCCCCTCTCCTGCACCGCTCTATCACCAATAGATAGATTCATGCATTGCATGAATCTATCTATTGTCACCGCTGCCGCCCCCTATTCAGGTGTCCGGCCCCTTGTCGGGCGCCGGGCATCTGAATTACAGTGGGGGGGTGTTGCTGGAAGCGCCCCTATTAGAGCTGTAAGCTCTAATAGGGGACCTTATTAGAGCGGTGGGCTCTAATAGGCTTCCCTAAGTGTAAACAGCGGGCGCAATGCTTTGCGTTCGCTGCTTACACAGTATTGTGTTAGGGAAGCAAATACATCGCTTCCCTAACACAGACCCGCCTCTCAGCCAATCAGGTTGCCAGGTCTGTTACCTGTCACCTGATTGGCTGAAGTCACAGGCGCTGTGATTCGACGCTAGGCGTCCAATCACAGCAGAAGACGACAGGAGGAGCGCGGGAGAAGACATCCGACGGAGACACGGCTCGTCGCCTGACGCCGTCACCAGCTGCACACCGGGACAAGGTAAGTGCAGAGGGCAGGCAGGGGGCACAGTGGCAGCACTTGAGGGGCACAGTGGCAGCACTTAAGGGGCACAATGGCAGAACTTGGGGCACAGTGGCAGAACTTGGGGCACAATGGCAGCGTTTGATGGGCACAGTGGCAGCGTTTGATGGGCACAGTGGCAGCGTTTGATGGGCACAGTGGCAGCACTTGAGGGGCACAGTGGCAGCACTTAAGGGGCACAATGGCAGAACTTGGGGCACAGTGGCAGAACTTGGGGCACAATGGCAGCGTTTGATGGGCACAGTGGCAGCGTTTGATGGGCACAGTGGCAGCGTTTGATGGGCACAGTGGCAGCGTTTGATGGGCACAGTGGCAGCGTTTGATGGGCACAGTGGCAGCGTTTGATGGGCACAGTGGCAGCGTTTGATGGGCACAGTGGCAGCGTTTGATGGCACAGTGAGGCTGTTTGTTTGCGCCCCCCCCAAAAATTTTGAGCACCAGCCGCCACTGGTGGCGATGCTTTGGTTCACGGCCACAGGAAAAAATGATACCCCATGTTGGGTTTTGTGCGCAGTACCGTCACCAATTGTATTCTATTCATGTGAATTGGGCCGTGCTGCAACTGCAGGCCATATTCCTGTCTCTCGGCTGCAGCGCAGTATTTACTTAGCCCTAATAACATTACATTTTTTTTGCCCTATTTTGACTGAATGAATGTAAATGCAATCTCACTGGGTGAATTGCTATACAAATATTTCTACGAACACCACTTTTTACACCCTAAGAGTGTTACTGGCAGGATCACCAGGTAAAAATAAAGGGAAAAAGAAAACCAATGCAACTGCCACAAAATAATACATTTTTCTTCCTGGGGTTATATATTCTTTAATGTTTTTTTTTTTTATTTATTTTCAATTTTTTTTTACTCTTTAAAAAAAAAATTTAAGAAAATCCTTTTCTGTTACAGCTATGCCCTTTCTGATGAAGCCTACCGTTCTCTAAGGGACCAGGATAAGGATCAGTGCATATTGATCACCGGGGAAAGCGGAGCAGGAAAAACAGGTATACATAGACATCATAACAACCATTGAAATCACAACAGTACGTGGGAGTGCATTTCTTGTGACATTTTCTTTTCAAGAATTCTAAGTACAGAAGTGATAATTTCAGAACAAACTGTTGTATGTATTGTCTGTACATTTTGGTAAATAGTCAAAGGACACTGCTGGTCCTATATAGAGTCTAAACTGGCTACCAGTCAACAAAAGATTATCAATACAGCGGTGCTCATAGTTCTAGGGGCAATTAGCCAATGCCTAAAGGGGAAACGATCTGTGGACACCATATCTTAGTGTATTTGGGTATTCTATTTTGTATAGTAGCCTTTATTTTTCTATGGACCATTGCATTTTTTTATTTTTTTATTATAGTTTTAGTCTTAATAAGGTTTTTAGAGTTTTTGGGATCTTCCAGGCCTTTGCAACAGTGGTAATCTGCAAGAGTAATTTAAATTGTGTTTTTGTTGAGAAGCGCTATAGTAGGAACAGGGGAAGGGGCTTTGCCAAATATCGCTGACATTGTCCCAAACACTTCTGCCAAATAAGTCCTGATTAATGGACATGACCACCAAATGTTAGGGTTGCACCGATGCCACTTTTTTAAGACACATACTAATACTTCTTTTCAAGTACTCGCCAATAGCGATTACCGATACTTTTTTTTTTATTGTCATGTGACAGTTGCACTAATATGCAGCACTGATGACGCATGGACTGTCAGTTTTTTTTTTTTTTTTTTTTTTTTTTTACAACTTAATTTTTTTACTATCTATCTATAGTCCTTTTCTCTGCAGCCTCAGCTGCACTGAATTGAATGGACATTAGACAGAGGCTCCTCTCCATTCATAAACTGAGGCATCGTAACACAGTTTACAATGCTCTGTTATGAATGTACAGTCAATGATCACTGAAGCCAGTAAATTACATATTTACCAACTCTTTCCTCCGATCTCCATCCTGAAAGATTGAGGGGGGGGCGGAGGAGCAAAGAGAGGAGGACATGGAGGACGACACACGCGACAGTCAGGGATGATCAGTGCGGTACTAGTATCAGTGCAGCCCTACCAAATATGGATTAGTGTACCCACCTCTAAGCCTCAAACGGTCTGAGGAATAATTCAATACCAATTTGACTGTATGGGTGGGGACTAGATACCATCTGGAGATCACTTCAAACAAGGTTTCCAAGGATGCTACATGAACAAGATTTAGTATTCCACCAGATCTCAATTCACTCCTCTGGTTGTCGTGACACTGAGATCAGTCATCTCCTTGTGCATGTAGGGCGGGGGAGGGGGATGTAAAGTGGTTAACATATGGGAGTACAAACAGGGAATGAAGCCCACCAAATGAAAATCTTTCTTGCACATTTATAAAGCGATACCCTGCTAAGGAAGTCAGTAATTTTCTATGGAATCACTAACTTGCTAATTTTACAGAGATTTGCAGCTCAGCGATTGCATTTGTGCAATGTTTCATGTCAGCAACAATCACTCTACTTTCACATCTATGGCTTGGCCACAAAGCTTTGATGAAGAGCAATTTGTAGCAATAAATGATATCCTAATAGTACGGCATGAGTTTGACCTGTATCTTGGGGACAAATAACCAGTGACTATAGTGAGCCCATTGCTAGCCACTAATCCCTATTAGCTGGCATTACTGATTTGTAGCGGCAAGGAATCGCCCATCCCTAAGCTGAAGTGACAAGAACTTGTAGGACTGAAGAAGGGAGGCAGTCTGAATTTCACGTGTGGAAGCACTAGGGCCACCATATTTTGATTACAGTGAAATGATTTTGTTTGTGAACTTGTTGTCAGGAGTGGTACAATTTCATATACCTGTTGGGAGGTGGGGTTATATTTAGGCAAACAGATTGCAGTACTGTATAGGGACACCAGTACAGAGACACAAGCAATATGTAGATGATAGTTGCCCTGGAAAGTATTGGAAAGAAGGGGAGCTCCTACAAATTAGATTAACATGTTATTTGGTTGTTTATTAAAATTAAATGGTTTGAAAGGCATTTTAATTTTAGTATTTGTCTATAAATTAAAGTTTAGGTTATTTTTTTTTCTATTTTTTTAAATCAGCACAAGGGATGGTACTTTCAATTATTGCAAAGTGTCCTTTGTGTAGATGCTGGTTGTCCTAGTTGGAATCCAAAGTCCTCTGTACACCCTATTCCATTCCGTTTTAATGGTGTTCAGTGCTGTGGGAGTTGTTAGAAGCAAAAGCATAAAGTGGTAATCTGTTATGGGGGAGTTTCTCTGCAGTAGGGACTGGAATACTTGTCAGGATAGAAGATAAATGGAGCAAAATACCAACAAATTCTTGAGGAAAATCTGCTACTCTCTGCCAGAAAGTTGTCAATGGGAAGAAGGTTTAGTGTGCTTTGTTCATCGTCATGATGAACAAAGCACACAGCAAAAATCACCAGATAGTGGTTGAAGGAGAAAAAGGTGAACTAAAGGCTGTAATTAAAGAAAAAAAATGGTCCAACAAGATACTGACATATCTTTTTTCCACCTCAGTGATTGTTTTTGATTTTGATTTATTTTTTTCTGACATGTATGTATTCTATCTTTCACTTGGATGTTAGAAGTTGCGCTGAGTAAATACAGCTGGATAAAATAAAAACTGTGCCTGTCTTTATTTCAGGCTGCAAAGCAACAAAATTTGATAATTTTAAAGGGAGGTGATTATTTTCTATTCCCACTGTAAATGGGGGGGAAGGGAGGTGTGCATAGTGGGTACTCTTGACGAGTGCCATTGGCAGGTCCAGCACTCAAATGAGCCCCTGCTGTAGCCAAGATTAGGGCTGTGGATTATAGGGGGGTGTATGGGGTCTGAGGACTTTGCAATATAATAAATGTTTGCTTTTGGGTTTAATACTGCTTTAAATTCCAAACTAATTCTCCAATGTGATGGTTGTATTAGTTTTCTATTTTAGGCTTGCTTCTATTTTCACCTGATTATCCAGCCAGTAAATCTATTCATTTTTTAACAGAAAAGCTCTCTTCCAGTTACAGGGATGAGACAGACCATTTAACACTGGTGCAGGTTTGCTTTAACTGCTTTTAAAGTATTAGCTGGAATGTGGTTTCAGTTTATTAGTGTACTTAAATCTGCTAGTACTTCTAATATCCCCCTCCCCCCAGACTGACCATGCTTCTGTCCATATCTACCCACTGTGCTTATTCATCCAGAGTGGTGTCTATAATACAGGAGGTGTGTTATGGCCATATCACCAGGGGAAAACAGCCTGACAAAAGAACGCAGCCGCTAGATCTAATGATTGGTAAGCTTCAATATGACATTTTTGGTTTGGGTTTAATACTGCTTTAACGATGAGAGTAGGCACCAGCACAATGGACACATAACAATAAATGTAATTACCATCTCTTGTGCTGATTTTTTTTTTTTTTTATATAACCTAAGCTCGGACTTTAATTATATGTATTATCTGAAATGGACAATCAGTATGCTGTGGTCATGCTCTTTAAAAGAGAGGAGGGTGTAAGACATGAGGGGGATGAATGTGCACACAAAACTATTAGGCCTCTTTCACACTGACAGACCGTACAGGTCCGCCTGTCAGTTTTGACGGCGGACCTGAACGGGCGCTCCATGCTAGTCTATGGAGCGACGGATGTCAGCGGAGACATGTCCGCTGACATCCGACCCAGTCCGATCCGCCAAAAGCATACACATGGCCCTACGTCCAGATCCGTCGCTATCGGATTGGGTGAGATCTGATGAAAACGGACACGCCGTCCGTTTTCATCCGATCTCTCCATAGAAACTAGCGGCGCTCGACACGCTCCTCCCCGCTCAGTGAGCAGAGAGGGACTTGTCATCCGCCGGCTCAGCGGAGACCAACAGAAAAATCTCCCGCTGAGCCGGCGGCAGATTCGGACTCCGTGCAAGCGGATCCGCCTCGTGTGAAAGGGGCCTTCTCCTGATAGAGCTAAAAAGATGTCCAAGCTCCCCACACAGTCCTGAACAACGTGCACCCACATGTTGTCTTCTGCAGGAATTAGACAAGAAGGGTCCCTGTGCTGCTTTGCTGCTCACCAAAAATCCCAGTCACTCCAACCCCACATTGCTTATATAGTCAGGATGAGTGTCGGCAAGATGTCCCCAACTTGTAGGACCTTGTATTCCACTACAGGACCTCCTCAAAACACCAGGCCTTTGTCAGGGATTCATGGTTGATTCTTGTACCTGCTCCTGCACATTGAATGCCCTGAAGGTGAAGATTTTATCTTTAAAATCCTCATTTGCATTTCCTGCCACTCGTTTGTTAAATTAAAAAAACAAAAACAAAAGTTGTTGTAAAATAATTCTCATGGGCAATTCAGTCAGGCTATGGAAAAGCAGTAGGGAAATATGTATATAAATCTGTACAAAAAGTCCAAAGGCCATAAATCTTTATTGCTTTTACCCCTACAGTAAATATTTTCGGATTCCTTAAAATACCATGGCCCCAGAATGACACGATTCAAACATACAGAATTTTTGTCTACATCACTTTCCTACATAAATTGACTTCAGTAATGCTTATTATTCAGAAACGCCAGTTCACATCAATGCCATAACCAGATACATGAATCACTTCCTATGATCTAAGAGGGCAAAGTTCTTATAAAACCGTTCTAAAACGCTTTTGACATCACAACCACATAAATTATCCAGTCTAGATCGTTAGAGGTGGTAAGGCAATATATTCTACTCTGTGATGTAACGTGATCCAGATAACTCTGAGGTGCAGTACTACAGTATGCATTAATAAAATTGAATATAAATAAACTAGTGTCTTGAGATCATTTTTAAAAATAAATACTTTTTAGTTCCATGGTTTTGGCAGCCATGTAATACTACATTTGCCTGTCCTAATCCAACAGAAAAATTAGACATGGTAGGTACTAACAAAACAATGAACGTGTGTGTGTGTGTGTGTGTGTGTGTGTGTGTGTGTATATATATATATATATATATATATATATATATATATTCTGTGAAAAATCCTGGAAGAAAAAACAAAATGCCACAATCTCTATGTGGCAACAAAAAATATAAAGTCTGTAAACTTTCTAAGGCAAAAAAATGCGCCACTTTCACTTTATATGCCAGTAAATTGTCCCATTGATAACACCGCTTGTGATCTTGTGATTATATATTCTGGTGCTTGTGAAAGCCATCCCGAATGTGAATCCACCACCACTAAAAAATGGCCACTCACCAGAACCAGGTGAGTTTTGAACCTTTGGTTTAGTTAGCTGGATAACCACTCCTGGTCAATATCTGGTCAATATCGTCTGGTTAATCGTAAGGTCCAAGCTGTGTAATCTGGGCAGCCTCCACTCTCGAAGAAAATGAAATGCTCCCATAGTGTAATATCCAGCCGTGTAGGAACCTCCGAACCGGCGTGTTGATTGTTTGCGTTCCACGCCTCACTACCGCCGCTACGCGTTTCGTTAATTGTTTATGCGGCATCAGGAAGCTTCCTGATGACGCATAAACAATTTGCGAAACGCGTGGAGGCTGCTGGGAAAATACGTGATGCAACGCAACTTCTAGTTTGAGCGGTAGTGAGGCGTGGAACGCAAACTATCAACACGCCGGTTCCGAGGTTCCTACAATAGTAATAGCAATAGTAGGTTCCTACTATAGTATATAAAAATGAGAATAATATCCGCGCTTAGGAAATGGAACTGCTGCCCCCCTAAAAACTACACCTAGGTGCAGCCAGGAAATATAAAAACACAGTGGGAAGGGGTGTTGGCGCTGTTCTAAAATAAGTAGTAGAATGGTAATAGTAATAGTAGAAAAGGGAGATAAAATTGTGAAGAATTTATGGGATATTGAGTCCCAACCCGGAGTTGAAAAGTGCAAGTGCAAGGAAATCCAGGAGGCAATAGAGAAATGGCAGTGATTATCACAGTATGTCACAGTGGCACAGTATGTAAAAGGTACTTGATAGGTATAATATTCAAAAATAAGATAAAATAAAGTGCACGTGCAGAGTTAGATACAACTGTAAACTGGTTGTATAGAGATAAGAAAGATATGGCATGAACTAAAACAAATAAATAGCACAAATTCTGTATATGCACATTATATGTTTAAACAGTGAGAGCAAGTGAGATAAAATTTGTAAAAGACACAAGACCAATATAATCAGGCCGTCACGTCGCCCAATTGGTGTGGGTAAATTAAATAAATATATATATGCAAAAATATCACAAGCTAAAAAATTTTTTAAAAAATTAAATTATATGCGTGTTACATAGTAAAAAATAATAATATCAGTGTCGTAAGCTAGAAAGTAAATAAAAATGAAACTGTATATTATTAGCAGGTGAGTGAGTAAAATTATATAAAATTCAAAGAAGTGGAAGTCCTCGGTGTGTCAGATCCGGAATACAGGAGCAAATGAAAAAATAAAAATAACTGAGGACAGTCTATCCAGTATCACTACAGTGAAAATTAGGGAGATACACATCAATCTTGGCAAATGATGGAAAAAGTTTGTGAAGGTCCAGTGTTCCCCTCTCTCCGACCGTGCCCCTTAAGTAATTGCACTCACCAGAGCACCCAACCCCTGCAGGGGTAATGGGCGTAAAAGTAGTGGTCCAAGCAGGCCTCTGTCAGCTGGGCTAGGGGGTGTCCTTTATCCGGGGGGTCCTGTCAGCTGGATCCTTCTCCTTCAGTCCTCCAGGTGTTCTCAGCAGGGTATGAGTGAAAGTGATGTGGGGAAGGGACAAACTCATAGGGTGACACCGTTTTCTATAAGCGGTATGTTTATTTAGGAATTAGGCTTTAAAAATACCACTAGAGTGGTCTACAATAAGGGAAGAGGGCTAACAAGCCCATACATGAAAAGCGGCGTGTGTGGGGCCTCTCTTCCGTGAGTTGGCGTGCGTTCCACGGCCGAGAAATGCACCAAACCGGAAGAGAGCCGCGCCGGAAGTGACGTATTGCGTACCAAGTAAGACCCGCCTTACGCGTTTCGTCATAGGACGTCGTCTGAGGCTCGGCCATCTTGGTACACCATACGTCTATATATGCATGGAAGGTGTAGCCGCGCCAGCCAATCCCGGAAGGGAGAAGAACTATTATAAGGGGCGGAACGCCCACCGGGGACGAGGCAATCTATCCATACCAAGGGCAGGGCGTAATCGTATACACTACCCACCCCCTCTAGTGGCCAAGGATTAGAATGCATGGCGCGGCGACTAATACATTTAAAACACAGAGGCAAATACTTAAAATATTAAAACGTGAACTAGACAGACGGCTAGTTCAAGGGTGAAGGCAAAGAGTGCGGAAGAGGTGCATCCAAATAGAAGACCAACTTGTAAATAAAAATGTGCCATATGCAGGCACCTAAAAGAAAAGGAAAAAAAGACTGAAGTGTGTCGGTGTGATTTGGTGGGGTGTTAATTAGGGTTAAAGGCCCATCTGCATCTAGTCCAAAGGAGACAGTGATGAATTGCTGGACAGATATGGGTACATATGTGCTAGTGCTATATATTGTGCACTGATAGGGAGCAATTTCGAACATTGATGAATGTGACAAGGGGAATTAATTAAAATTATAATATATATTAAAGAATGTGGACAACAAGTGTATACAGGGACAGAAGCGTGGTGTGATTGGTGAGCGAACGCAAATAATAAAAATTATAAGGAGTAAGGGTAGGTAGGTGTAAACATATCTTTGATCTAGTATATAAGTTTTAGTTTTGGAAAAGTATATAAAAATATATAAGAATCCATGTATATATTTGCTTAGCAGATCTATGTATGGGGTTGTGTAAGACCACATTATATAAAAGGGTAAAACCAAGGGGTGAATTCCATATATATGTATATATATATATAAAAATTAAATATATTAAAACTACACATGTATCAATAAATATATGAGGGTATGTATAAAGAATTGTATATGTAAAAAATTGTATATATAAAACCCATATAAAATGTTTAAAATTATATGCAAAAGGATATATGTGGGAAGTATACCCACAAAGAAGGGGTATGTGTGTCAGGAGGCATACGGGTATATAAGATCATCTCTTTAGTGAGACGGAGTAAAGATGCATGTTCGTAATGACTAAAAGTGGTAAAATGATAAAAAATGATAAAAAAGGGTACAACTGGGAGGAAGTGCGAGTTTAAAAATTGGATAAAAAGCAATTTAGATCTATATCCACATTTAACCCTTTGGGAACCAAGGATTCTAAAAGATATATCCATTTTGTTTCGTTTTGTGAGATCTGTATCTTTTTGTTTCCACCCCGCCAGTGGTCATTAATGGTATCTATACCGTAGAAAATTAGGCCTGTGGGGTCTCTGTGGTGGTATTCATCAAAATGTCTGGAGAGGTGATGTTTGGGAAAACCTTTTTTGATGTTATTAATGTGTTCCCTTATTCGGACGCATAGGGGTCTGGTGGTCCTCCCCACATATTGCAGTCGGCAGGGACACTCGATGACGTAGGTGACATGTGTGGTGTTACATGTGATTAGCTCTTTAATGGTAAATTCCTTCCCCATTCTGGATCTAAAACTGGTTCTTCTCCTAGGCTGCTTTTTACTCACTCGACATGCGAGACACTCCTCAGAATACGGAGAAACTGCCATAATACTGAAGATTTCCTCACACAGGCAGATGATCTAATAAACAAATTCATCGATAAAGGATATAAGGCCGAACCTTTACAAAAATTAAAAGAGGACATCACGGGAATAGATCGAGCCTCCCTACTGAAGCCAAAAATGAGAGACCACAACCAACAACAAACGAGTGTGGCTTTCATCACAGGGTACAACAACCAATTCAAATCAATCGAACATATAGTGAGGAAGTATTGGCCGATTTTAAAATCCGACAAGACATTAGTTAAACTTCTGGATAAAAAGCCAAGATTTATCTATAGAAAAGCCCCTACACTCAGGAATCACCTGGTAAAAAACGTCATAGATCCTCCCAGACCTGTGAAACTGTTCTCCGAACTTAAGGGCTTCTACAAGTGCCAGAAGTGTCTCGCATGTCGAGTGAGTAAAAAGCAGCCTAGGAGAAGAACCAGTTTTAGATCCAGAATGGGGAAGGAATTTACCATTAAAGAGCTAATCACATGTAACACCACACATGTCACCTACGTCATCGAGTGTCCCTGCCGACTGCAATATGTGGGGAGGACCACCAGACCCCTATGCGTCCGAATAAGGGAACACATTAATAACATCAAAAAAGGTTTTCCCAAACATCACCTCTCCAGACATTTTGATGAATACCACCACAGAGACCCCACAGGCCTAATTTTCTACGGTATAGATACCATTAATGACCACTGGCGGGGTGGAAACAAAAAGATACAGATCTCACAAAACGAAACAAAATGGATATATCTTTTAGAATCCTTGGTTCCCAAAGGGTTAAATGTGGATATAGATCTAAATTGCTTTTTATCCAATTTTTAAACTCGCACTTCCTCCCAGTTGTACCCTTTTTTATCATTTTTTATCATTTTACCACTTTTAGTCATTACGAACATGCATCTTTACTCCGTCTCACTAAAGAGATGATCTTATATACCCGTATGCCTCCTGACACACATACCCCTTCTTTGTGGGTATACTTCCCACATATATCCTTTTGCATATAATTTTAAACATTTTATATGGGTTTTATATATACAATTTTTTACATATACAATTCTTTATACATACCCTCATATATTTATTGATACATGTGTAGTTTTAATATATTTAATTTTATATATATATATATATACATATATATGGAATTCACCCCTTGGTTTTACCCTTTTATATAATGTGGTCTTACACAACCCCATACATAGATCTGCTAAGCAAATATATACATGGATTCTTATATATTTTTATATACTTTTCCAAAACTAAAACTTATATACTAGATCAAAGATATGTTTACACCTACCTACCCTTACTCCTTATAATTTTTATTATTTGCGTTCGCTCACCAATCACACCACGCTTCTGTCCCTGTATACACGTGTTGTCCACATTCTTTAATATATATTATAATTTTAATTAATTCCCCTTGTCACATTCATCAATGTTCGAAATTGCTCCCTATCAGTGCACAATATATAGCACTAGCACATATGTACCCATATCTGTCCAGCAATTCATCACTGTCTCCTTTGGACTAGATGCAGATGGGCCTTTAACCCTAATTAACACCCCACCAAATCACACCGACACACTTCAGTCTTTTTTTCCTTTTCTTTTAGGTGCCTGCATATGGCACATTTTTATTTACAAGTTGGTCTTCTATTTGGATGCACCTCTTCCGCACTCTTTGCCTTCACCCTTGAACTAGCCGTCTGTCTAGTTCACGTTTTAATATTTTAAGTATTTGCCTCTGTGTTTTAAATGTATTAGTCGCCGCGCCATGCATTCTAATCCTTGGCCACTAGAGGGGGTGGGTAGTGTATACGATTACGCCCTGCCCTTGGTATGGATAGATTGCCTCGTCCCCGGTGGGCGTTCCGCCCCTTATAATAGTTCTTCTCCCTTCCGGGATTGGCTGGCGCGGCTACACCTTCCATGCATATATAGACGTATGGTGTACCAAGATGGCCGAGCCTCAGACGACGTCCTATGACGAAACGCGTAAGGCGGGTCTTACTTGGTACGCAATACGTCACTTCCGGCGCGGCTCTCTTCCGGTTTGGTGCATTTCTCGGCCGTGGAACGCACGCCAACTCACGGAAGAGAGGCCCCACACACGCCGCTTTTCATGTATGGGCTTGTTAGCCCTCTTCCCTTATTGTAGACCACTCTAGTGGTATTTTTAAAGCCTAATTCCTAAATAAACATACCGCTTATAGAAAACGGTGTCACCCTATGAGTTTGTCCCTTCCCCACATCACTTTCACTCATACCCTGCTGAGAACACCTGGAGGACTGAAGGAGAAGGATCCAGCTGACAGGACCCCCCGGATAAAGGACACCCCCTAGCCCAGCTGACAGAGGCCTGCTTGGACCACTACTTTTACGCCCATTACCCCTGCAGGGGTTGGGTGCTCTGGTGAGTGCAATTACTTAAGGGGCACGGTCGGAGAGAGGGGAACACTGGACCTTCACAAACTTTTTCCATCATTTGCCAAGATTGATGTGTATCTCCCTAATTTTCACTGTAGTGATACTGGACAGACTGTCCTCAGTTATTTTTATTTTTTCATTTGCTCCTGTATTCCGGATCTGACACACGGAGGACTTCCACTTCTTTGAATTTTATATAATTTTACTCACTCACCTGCTAATAATATACAGTTTCATTTTTATTTACTTTCTAGCTTACGACACTGATATTATTATTTTTTACTATGTAACACGCATATAATTTAATTTTTTTAAAAATTTTTTAGCTTGTGATATTTTTGCATATATATATTTATTTATTTACCCACACCAATTGGGCGACGTGACGGCCTGATTATATTGGTCTTGTGTCTTTTACAAATTTTATCTCACTTGCTCTCACTGTTTAAACATATAATGTGCATATACAGAATTTGTGCTATTTATTTGTTTTAGTTCATGCCATATCTTTCTTATCTCTATACAACCAGTTTACAGTTGTATCTAACTCTGCACGTGCACTTTATTTTATCTTATTTTTGAATATTATACCTATCAAGTACCTTTTACATACTGTGCCACTGTGACATACTGTGATAATCACTGCCATTTCTCTATTGCCTCCTGGATTTCCTTGCACTTGCACTTTTCAACTCCGGGTTGGGACTCAATATCCCATAAATTCTTCACAATTTTATCTCCCTTTTCTACTATTACTATTACCATTCTACTACTTATTTTAGAACAGCGCCAACACCCCTTCCCACTGTGTTTTTATTTTTCCTACTATAGTATGTTGCGGTGCCTATATGTACGGTTGGCAGTTGCCTAGTGGTTAACTCCTATATAAAAAATAAAATGCAAGGTCTGCCTTTTTTGTCTTTTCTGACACTCCTATGAAAGGTGTGAGGACACTGCTATAAAGAGAAGGATGGGGGGACACTGATGTGAAGGGGAAAATGTGACGTAAAGGGGGACCGGGAATGTGACCTTAAGGCCGGTTTCACACTGGGGTGGTGCGGGGCGGCGACGGTAAAGCAGCGCTATATTTAGCGCTGCTTTACCGTCGTTTTAGCCACGGTATGCGCCCGCTAGCGGGGTGGTTTTAACCCCCGCTAGTGGCCGAAAAAGGGTTAAAACCCCCCGCAAAGCGCCGCTGCAGCGGTACTTTGCCGGCGGTATCCCCGCGGTGTCCCATTGATTTCAATGGGTAGGAGCGGTGAATACACCGCTCCTTCACCACTCCAAATATGCTGCTAGCAGGACTTTTTTTACCATCCTGCTAGCGCACCGCTCCAGTGTGAAAGCCCTCTGGGAAATGTCTGAAACTTTAAATTTGCATTCTCGGGTAAAAAATTATTAAACAGTTTATACAAGCCGCAATGTTTAACTAGAAAAGGGTGTTTTGAGAAACAGCATAGTCTGAAGACCTGACGTCATTGTTGTGGACATGTATCTAGGCGTGTTATTTCTGTTGGTGCTCAGTGGTATTTAGTGTAGACAACATCCCAGCTCTGCCCTACATTCCATTTCAGCAACAAATATTTGCAACAGTTATATATTGTTGCTAACAGGAAGCTAGTGCCTCACTATTACAGCTAATTTGTTTCTACAGAGCCCCCCCCTATGAAGAACAATAAAAGTAACACTAAAAAAGCAAATATATATAGTAATACACAAACTTCCTCTTTATTACTTAAAGCATAACTAAAAGCACATTTTTTTTTTTTTTTTTACAGTTTTGGATAGAGGGGGATTAGAACACTTGTAAATTTTTATTGCTGTCTGTGCCCCCGTTAAGGAGATTCATCCTTTCTGTCCTGTTTACCATTATCATTGCAAGTGAAAGTAAAAAAAAAATCCACAATTTGGGTTGTCCCCAGAAAAGTAATAGGGTGACATTTTCTAATTGGGACATAGGGGTCTCAAAAGAATTCCCTTAATTTGCAGGGATTTCCTCACTTCCTGTCCCATAGCCAAAGAGGAACTGAGAATGGAAATCTCTGCAATGGAACACAGTTGGTGAAAGAAAATCTGACAGGGGTTATAACTCTCCCTTGCTCTATCCAAAATTTAAAACAAAGTTTTGCGTATAGTTCTACTTTAAAAAAAAAAAACAAACATACTATATTTACCTGCTCTGTTCCAGTGGATTTGCACAGAGCAGCCTGGGTCCTCCTCTTCTCGGGCCCCTCTTCGGTGCTCCTGGCCCCTCCCTCCTGTCGAGTGCCCCCACGGCAAGCAGCTTGCTATGGGGGCACCCGAGCCAAGTCACAGCTCTGTGTGTCCATTCAGACACGGAGCCCCACCCCCTCTCTCTTCTGATTGACTGACTTTGACAGCTGGGGGAGCCAATGGCGCCGCTGCTACATTCATTTCATCTGTGTTTGCCATTCGAGAGAAACTAAATTGTATTTGTAGCTAGCAAAAACCTTGCAATACAGCACTAGTTTCAAGCTATCGCTGTTTTGCAAGTCAGGGTCACTTTGCTACAAATGGTTACAATAAAACTTTTAAACTTGACATATCGAAAATGACGTATGTGAAACCCTTTTTCCCATCGCTTTTTAACTCTAATATAGATTGAGCTGGTCATGCATTGACAAGGCTTAGAATGTATTAACGAGTGCTGTCTACTGCTGCATTATTATATACAGTATGTGATATTGCTGCTGTTAAATCACCCAATAATATATAATTCAAGAACTTTATTGCTAAGATCTCAAAGTCTTGTAAATCTATAACAACCATTATATGGGAGCCACACTCTCTCCATTGGATTAAGACATTTTTTGAAAAATGCTGCTGAAGGTCTGTGAACACAGTAAGTCAGGGCTTGACAAATTTCCTTAGAATATAGGAGCCAGCTGAAAAACTTAGGAGCCAGTTTTTTAAATCCTCTGCTTAATGCCCAGGACTGCATGTTTGTGGCATCATGCAATAAGAATCGGTCATGCCTGATGCCAAGCGATAAAAGAACAATATTTAAAAAAAAAAAAATAACTCATCTTGTTTTGTTTGTTATAAGATTTTGCAAATACGTTTTTTTTTCTCCTTCACTGATGAGCTCTGATAGGCTGCACTAATGGGCACTGATGAGGTGGCACTGATGAACACTGATGGGCTGCACTGATGAGGTGGCATTGAGGTTGGAACTGATGGGCACTGACAGGTGGCACTGATGGGCACTAACAGGCAGCACTGAGGTGCCACTGATGGGAACTGACAGGTGGTACTGATAGGCAACACTGAGGTGGCACTGACAGGTACCACTAATGGGCACTGATATGTGGCACTGATAGGCAGCACTAACATGTGGCACCGAGGTGACACTGGCAGGTGGCACTGGATTGCACTGGCAGGTGGCACTGGATTGTACTGGCAGGTGGCACTAACTGGCAATGGTAGGTGGCAATGGCTGGAACTTGATGGCACTAATTGTCAGGTGGCACTGGTTGGCACTAGCAGGTGGAAATGGTTGGCACTGGCAGGTGGCACTAACTGGCATTGGCAGGTGGCAATGGTTGGCACTGGCTGGCATTGGCAGGTGACACTGGCAATGGTTGGCACTGGATGGGACTAATTGAAAGGTGGCACTGGTTGCCATTGGCAGGTGGCACTAACTGGCATTGGCAGGTGGCACTAACTGGCATTGGCAGGTGGCACTGGTTGGCACTAACTGGCATTGGCAAGTGGCACTGTCAGGTGACACTGGTTGGCACTGGCAGGTGACAATGGCAGGTTTCACAGCTGATAGTGTAACTGAAAGCTCTCTGCAGCACTGCGGTGTGTGAAACTGTATGGAGAGAGAGAGAAGCTGACAAATTCCCCAGGGAAGATAGAGTGGGGTATGGGATGGTGTATGGGAGATATGTGGTTGTCTCACTCACAATTGCCAAGCTGCAAGGTGCCCATCCATGATCGCCTGGGCTCCCTCCAACAGCAGCACAGACAGGGTGATCAGCATCAGAGGGAGATCTGTGTATGATGGGGGAGGAGGAGGGGGGGGGGTGGAGACAAGCCTGCAGTGTCCTCCAGGGAGTTATGTGATTCTAAGTAACTGTGTTTACACTTTCAACTTATATTAGGTCTAAACACATTTCATTAACATAAAAAAAAAAAATGTGTATGGAAAAACTTTCCTTAAAGCTTATCTGATTAAGACAAAAATGTAAAACAAACTTATTCAAAGGCTAGTCCTTCCAAATGGATATTTTAGTTATAGGGGGGAGAATGATAGGCTGTGATAGTGACTGACTTCTAAAATGCCTTGGATACAACAGGCTCTTCCTGCTATAATGAGGAACTGCATTGTTTCAGCACGATGTCGGGGGTGGGCGGGACCCGGGGTGGGCGGGACCAGCAGCTATCCAGCCAATGATTGTGAGGTTTAAGAAAGGGGCGGGGCCACATACACGTTGCGGCCCGCCCAGATCGCACCCCATTGGCTAGTGTTGTATAGCTGGGTCCCGCCCACCCGGGTCCCGCCCACCCCCGACATCCAACCTCAATGTTGACAGATCCTCTCTCTCCCTCTCAATACAGTTTCACATGCGAGTGTGGAGAAGGGAGGAGGATGTCAGCGGCTGCTGCGCCGCTCTCTTCCTGCTCCATCCCCACTATCAGATAGTGCGCCTCCACTTTCCCAGCCAAGACCCCACAGCCCGCCCTGTAGCAGAGGCACCTGTCACTAACAAATACCCAGGCGCCAGGGCACAATTTCTAGTCGCAATGGCGACCTGGCGCCTGGGATTCGTCGAGCCCTGCAGTAAGTGTTGATGGGGGAATCCATCCCACAGCCTTATTGTGTTCTGCCAGCAGGGATCCTTACCAGCCAGCAGAACACAATGATTACTGATGGCAGCTACGGCATGTAAAAATTTGATGGATTGATTTGGTTACAGCCAGCCTGCCCATGGATGTATAGAATCTCGGCCTGTCCCTGCTGAACCAGTCAAAATGTGATCCATCCTATGGCAGGCAATAGTTCTGCATAGCTTTGCAACTGGTCTGTGCATCACTGTGAAAAGGTAACAAATTCCACTTTCAACTACTGAAGCGTGAATGTCAAAGGGCTTTACTTTTTATATTGTAAAAAATAAAACACAAGCAAAATGAAGAGCTTGACTATAAACACATGATGGTCATTCTGCACATGCAAATCAAAACCGTGCAGAATTAGGTGAGATTTTTCATTTAACCCAATTAAACTCTCTGTAGGCTTTAGTAATTCAATATTGGGTTTTGGATTTTTTTCCCCTATGTTCTCTGCCTGGTTATGATACATTTCTCCAGCTTTTATATAGATATTGGATGAAATTTGTTATAGATTTGTACATTAATAGTTTTAATAGATAAATTAGAATCTTCAAGATATACTACTTTATGTGTAAAGTGATTATTTCAGTATCCTTCACTACTAGTGTTTTTTTTATTTTTATATTTAGACTTTGTTTAATTTTCCATATTTAAAACACAATAAATTAACATTTAAATACATCTGTCCACTATAAGTTTTAATAGCAGGCATTAATTTTAATGAAATGGTTTATTCTAGATGTTGGTGCACTTTTCTTTTCCAGTGTCACCCTTATCAAAATTTTGAAAGGCTGCAAGTAGACATCAATTATCATTTATACACATCATAGTTTCTTATTATTTTTCATATTTCCCATCTCTAACTTTTGAATATTTTTTTAGCTCTTAGTGATCTGTCGTTATATTTTTACTTTAATGGATACTAAAAATATAGTGTAATGTTTAATGTGCTTGATGCGTAGATCTCCTTGAAAAGTCAAGGGTCGTCAGGCAACCAAGAAATGAGAGAAATTTCCATATATTTTATCAGATGTTATCGGGAGCCTCTGATGATCTTCTCAGTAAGTACTGCAAAGCTTTGAAAATGTTTGTGACTTGAAAAGAACCGTGTAAATCCTCACCTTTCTCATTGCCCATGCCATTGAACGTTGATCCGATCACATGCTGGAAAAACGACACTTCTGACAATGTCAATCTCCTGGATACCCCACAACTCTCATTATTTCCTATCACCTTCTTGCCTCACATCACTGCTTCTACAGTGACATTAGATCAGAGGGAAGAACCAGTGAGAGTTTTGGGGAACCCCATAAGTTTGACACTTGGTGATGGTTCCCCAGTGTTTTGGAGATAAGAACTGGTGTTCAATGGTCACTATTTAAACTGTCTTTTTACAGGTGACAGAGCTATTAAAGATTGTTTTTATTTTTTGTTCACAGCTTTCTTTTATTTGCCTAAACAGGGTTTAGATCCACTTTACAGTTTTCCCAGGTCACCAATGAACTTTTCTTTTAAGACGCTTTGTTTTTCAATATTCCCCTTTTATAATTTAAACCCTTAATTTCCTAGATAAACTGAAACTTGATCGTGATTTCAGCAAATACAGCTATCTCAGTCTGGATTCTGCTAAAGTGAACGGTATAGATGATGCATCGAATTTCAAAACTGTCAGGGTAAGAGAACAGATGGCGTTTGTTGGATCTTCAATTCATAGAGATCAGATTTAACTCTCTTGGGTTTAACAGAACACTGGTAAAGAGCACTTATATTATATTTTTGAAAATATAGAAGAAAGGCTAATGTGACTTGATGTGTTCTCCAGGATAGTGATTTATTTTTCCCATTAGGGAAATAGTGACATTTTTTTTAAAAATTAAATATCAATTACTCAATTTTTCCTGGATAAGGTCATTTTAATCAGCGTAAAAGGAAGTTCCTATTGATACTAGAAATGCTTAGTAGTTTTACGGCTAGCACCGTTTTGAGAATACTTCTACTTGTATTGACAGTCTCTAGGGAATCTGCTGTGTATGACCCATTATGCTATTCGTTACAAAGCATTAAAACCTATTTACAATTCATGTTAGATCTGTCTCAGAGGTTGCCTTTCTGAAATGGTTTCTAGTTTCTTATTTGTTGTACTCATTCATTATCTGTATAACAGTGATTCACTGACCTAGTACAACTTATTCACTTTACATTTCCTACCCTATACCTATTGACTTGAGTATATTAGGTAATACTTAAAGCGGTAGTAAACCACGGGAGCCCCCCAAACAAACCTGCAAGACAATAGCATAATGTGCTATTTCGCATTGCATACTAGCACATTATGAAATACCTTGGAATGAAGCCCTGCAGTGGCGCCTAGTCACCGCTGAGGGAGCTGACATGTTCCCTCAGAATTTCTTCCAGGATCGCTGGTTGCGGCAATGTGAGTGGCTGGAGCCGCGATTACATCACTCCCATGAGCAGAGCACATGCACTGCTGACGTCAGACACTGCATGCAGAGTCAATATCTCCTAAACCATGCAGGTTTGGAGATATTCTTTTTACATACAGGTAAGCCTTATTATGGGCTTACCTGTAGGTAAAAATCACCATGCGGGGTATACAGTCGCTTTAATGTAAACCTATAGTTTGCCCTTAAAGTGGTTGTAAACCGAAAAATAAAAAACAAACCCTGTAAGACAAATGCATAATGAGCTATTATGCATCGCATACTAGCTCATTATGAAGTACTTACCTTAGATCGGAGCTGTTGCAATGGTCCCCATACACCACTGTGACCGGTGACATGTATCCCGGAATTATTTCTGGGTTTGCGGGCTTTGGCACTGTGATTGGCCAGCACCACAATGTCTCATGCATGCGAGAGCCATTGGTCACGGCACCAGCCCTGAAGAAACGTCAAAGTAGGCTGTTTCTTCAGTGCGCGTGCGCCGATGACAGCACAAGCGTATATGGTAAATATCTCCTAAAACGTGCAGGTTCAGGAAATATTTACAGTACCTACAGGTAAGCCTTATTATAGGCTTACCTGTAGGTACAAGTGGTGGAATTAGGTTTACAACCACTTTAATGGGTAACGGGGTCGCTTAAATGACAGATTGGTGAACCTCTGCTTATCTTTATTTCTGAGACACACTGACTCGCTAAGATGCCCTTTTTATACCCAGTTCCAGTCATATTACTGACCTGTTGATAACCTAATTAGTTGCAAAATGTTCTTCCAGCTTATCCTGGTTAGTACCACATATTTTGCCAGCTTTTTGTTGTACTGTCCCAACTTTTTTGGGACGTTTTGCTGCTATCAATTTTAAAAAACGCCTTTTTTTTAAGCGATATTATTTACTTGCAATACAGGACATTTATACATCCTTCCTGCCCAGACCAATTTTTAGCTTTCAGTGCTCTCACGCTTTGAATGCCAATTACTCAGTCATGCAACACTGTACCCAAACAAAATTGTTATTTTTTTCATACAAATTCTTTTGGTGGTATTTAATCGCCACTGGGTTTTTTATTTTTTGCAAAATAAGTGAAAAAAGAGCGAAAATTTTGAAAAAAAAAAAAAAACTTTTTTTAGTTTCTAGGATAACATTTTACAAATAAGTCATTTTTGTTAATAAATTTGGGCCAAAATTTATAATGCTATATAACCCAAATTAGTGGATATTGGTCTCTGTGAAAGTTAGAGAGTCTACAAGCTATGGTGAAAAACATTGAAAATTGATCGCACCTGATTCACTGACGGCCTATCTCTTCTTGAGGCCCTGAAATGTCAGGAAAGTACAAATACCCCCCAAATGACCCCTTTTTGAAAAGTAGACAGTTAAAGGTATTTAGTGAGAGGCATGGTGAGTTTTTTGAAGTTGTAATTTTTTCCCCCAATTCTTGGGAAAATTAAGATTTTTTTTTTTCACAAAATTGTCATAATAACAAGTTATTTCTCACAAACTGCATATGCATACTTCGAATTACACCCCAAAATACATTGTGTGACTTTTACACAGCCTGGCCACACAGAGAGGTCCAACATGCAGGGCTTACCATCAGGGGTTCTAAGAGCATAAATTACACCTCTAATTACATTTGTGATGGCCCTGGAGCACTAGGACAGTGGAATTACCCCAAAATGACCCCATTTTGGAAAGCAAACACCCCAACATCTATTCTATGAGGCATAATGAGTCTTTTGAATGGTTCATTTTTTTTCCACAAGTCTTTGGAAATTGTGGAAAGAAAATTAAAACTTTTTTTTTTTTTTTTTTACACAGTGGTCAGTTTATAAGATATTATTAACTCAAAGCATGTATATCGCAAAAATGACCCCCCAAAACACATTCTGCTGCTCCTCCTGAGTATGGCGATACCACATGTGTGAGACTTTTATACAGCCTGGCCACATACAGAGGCCCAACATGCAGGGCGCACAGGCGTTTTTGGAGCATAAATTACACCTCTAAATTCCAAACGACCTATTACAATTCTGAAAGCCCTGGAGCACCAGGACAATGGAATTGCCCACAAAATGACCCCCAACGTATATTCTATGAGGCATTATGAGTCTTTTGAACGGTTTAATTTTTTTACACAAGTCTTCAGAAAACGTGGAAAGAAAATTTAAATCTTTTTTTTTTTTTTTACACAAAGTTGTCAATTTAAGATATTTCTAACACATAGCATGTATATAGCAAAAATTACACTCCAAAACACATTCTGCTACTCCTCCTGAGTATGGCAATACCACATGTGTGAGACTTTTACACAGTCAGTCCACATACAGAGGCCCAACATTGAAGTAGTACCTTCAGGCGTGCTAGAAGCATAAATTACACATCTCATTTCATTCCTACCTATCACACTTTTGAAGGTCCTGAAGCACCAGGACAGTGGAATTGCCAACAAAATGGCCGCATTTTGGGAAGCAAACACCCCAATGTATATTCTATAAAGCATGGGCTGCAGAGAGGTACTCTGTTACTCTGATGGGCTGGCGACAGGTCCTCAGTTACTCTGATGGGCTGGCGACAGGTCCTCAGTTACTCTGATGGGCTGGCGACAGGTCCTCAGTTACTCTGATGGGCTGGCGACAGGTCCTCAGTTACTCTGATGGGCTGGCGACAGGTCCTCAGTTACTCTGATGGGCTGACGACAGGTCCTCAGTTACTCTGATGGGCTGGCGACAGGTCCTCAGTTACTCTGATGGGCTGGCGACAGGTCCTCAGTTACTCTGATGGGCTGGCGACAGGTCCTCAGTTACTCTGATGGGCTGGCGACAGGTCCTCAGTTACTCTGATGGGCTGGCGACAGGTCCTCAGTTACTCTGATGGGCTGGCGACAGGTCCTCAGTTACTCTGATGGGCTGGCGACAGGTCCTCAGTTACTCTGATGGGCTGGCGACAGGTCCTCAGTTACTCTGATGGGCTGGCGACAGGTCCTCAGTTACTCTGATGGGCTGGCGACAGGTCCTCAGTTACTCTGATGGGCTGGCGACAGGTCCTCAGTTACTCTGATGGGCTGGCGACAGGTCCTCAGTTACTCTGATGGGCTGGCGACAGGTCCTCAGTTACTCTGATGGGCTGGCGACAGGTCCTCAGTTACTCTGATGGGCTGGCGACAGGTCCTCAGTTACTCTGATGGGCTGGCGACAGGTCCTCAGTTACTCTGATGGGCTGGCGACAGGTACTGGGTTGCTCTGATTTGCAGGTGACAGGTACTCGGTTACTCTGATGGCCTGGTGAAAGGTACTAGGTTACTCTGATGGCCTGGTGAAAGGTACTAGGTTACTCTGATGGCCTGGTGAAAGGTACTAGGTTACTCTGATGGCCTGGTGAAAGGTACTAGGTTACTCTGATGGCCTGGTGAAAGGTACTAGGTTACTCTGATGGCCTGGTGAAAGGTACTCTGATGGCCTGGTGAAAGGTACTAGGTTACTCTGATGGCCTGGTGAAAGGTACTAGGTTACTCTGATGGCTTGGTATTGGGTACTCTGATGGCCTGGTGACAGGTACTCGGGTACTCTGATGGGCTACAGATTGGTACTCGGGTACTCTGATGGGCTACAGATTGGTACTTGGGTACTCTGATGGGCTGGTGACTGGTACTCGGTTACTCTGATGGGCTGGTGACAGGTACTCGGTTACTCTGATGGCTTGGTATCAGGTACTCGGTTACTCTGATGGCCTGGTGACAGGTACTCGGGTACTCTGATGGGCTACAGATGGGTACTTGGGTACTCTGATGGGCTGGTGACAGGTACTCGGTTACTCTGATGGCTGGTGACAGGTACTCGGTTACTCTGATGGCTTGGTATCAGGTACTCGGTTACTCTGATGGCCTGGTGACAGGTACTCGGGTACTCTGATGGGCTACAGATGGGTACTTGGGTACTCTGATGGGCTACAGATGGGTACTTGGGTACTCTGATGGGCTGGTGACAGGATCTCGGGTACTCAGATAGACTGTGACAGGTACTCGGGTACTTAGATGGACTGTGACAGGTGCTTTGATGGGTGATGACAGGTCCTCTTTATTAGGGGGGACAATCGGTGTGTGTTGGTGTGCACTGTGAGCGGTAACGAGATGTTACCGCAATCTCCTTCTCACACACGATCTGTGTTTGAGGAGGCGAACCCGGTAACATCTCGTTACCGCAGCTTGTTGACATTCTGTGACCGGCTGTGATTGGACACAGCCGGTCACGTGGTAAAGAGCTAGTTTCACTGGCTCTTTACTGCGATCGGGGTTGGGCTGTGCCAGGGTGACGAGCATCGTCCCCGATCGCTGCTCTGTGTGCAAGGGGGGGGGGGAAGCACCGTGCACGTGGGCAGTACATGTGACCTGCTGTGATTGGACACAGCCGGTCACGTGGTAAAGAGCCATTTTTATTGGCTCTTTACAGGGATCTGGGATGAGCTGTGTTCGAGGGACACATCTCATTCTGATCGCCACGCTGGGCCCTGCAGGAGCGGCTAGAAATCGAGGACATCATATGACGCCCGCCCAGGATGGGAGATCCCATCTGTGGACATCATATGACTATAGCCCGTTATTGAAGTGGTTAAAGTCTGCTATATTTTCTAATTCTTTTTAGGTGCCCCAGGTGTGTTATGCCATAATGTACTAGTATGCACACTATATTTGCACATTATGGCATACTTGCCTATCATATCGAGCCCTCCAGCCCTGTGCTGTGATCAATCTAGAGCAGGGGTGCCCAACCTTTTGAGGAGCGAGGGCCACTTTAACGACTTGGTAACCGGTCGCGGGCCACAATGACCGTAGCGGGCGGATGGCAGGTCTGTGTCCACTCCGCATATGTAGAGCAGACACAGATGCATCCGCGCTACCCTAAGGGCCCTCCGATCTGCCCAGACAGAAGGGGACAGATCCCCTTCTGTATTTTTAAGCAGATCGGATTGCAGATAGGCGGGTGTATGCAGACACGAGTCCGTTTACATCTGCCGCTCTATAGAGGTGAATGGAGGGTCTGATTGGGTCCGCCTGAAAAACAGACATGCAGACCCCATCGGACCGATCGTGTGAAAGGGGACTAAGGCCCCTTTCACACTGAAGCACAGCGGTTTACCTGCATCTCAACTGACCTCCATCTTCACTTCTTCCTTAGGATTCCTGCAGCTGGTTGCTGCTGTCCCCCAGGTGGTTATAACTGGTGGCTGCTGCTGGCTGTCCTCCAGGGCTGGTACTGCTGGCTGGTACTGCTGTTGGGTACTGCCTGCTGGTACCGCTGGCAGATACCACTGGCTGGTACTGCTGGCTGGTACTGCTGGCGGGTACTGGTACTGCTGGCGTGTGCTGGAGGGTACTGGTGCTGCTGACTGGTTATGGTACTGCTGGCTGGTACTGGTACTGCTGGCTGGTACTGGTACTGCTGGCTGGTACTGGTACTGCTGGCTGGTACTGCTGGCCGATACCGCTGTTGAGTATTGCCTGCTGCTAATGCTGGCAGATACCGCTGGCTGGTACTGCTGGTTGGTGCTGCTGGTGGGTACTGGTGCTGCTGGTGGGTACTGGTGCTGCTGGTGGGTACTGGGCTGCTGGTGGGTACTGGTGCTGGGTACTGCTGGCTGGTGGCTGGTATTGGTGGCGGGTACTGGTGACTGGTACTGGTACCTGGTACTGTTCCGGGTACTGGTGGCTAGTACTGGTGGGTACTGGTACTGTTGGTGGGTACTGGTACTGTTGGTGGGTACTGGTACTGTTGGTGGGTACTGGTACTGTTGGTGGGTACTGGTACTGCTGGCTGGTACTGGTACTGCTGGTGGGTACTGGTACTGCTTGTGGGTACTGGTGGCGGGTACTGGTACTGCTGGCGGCTACTGGTGACTGGTACTTGTGGCTAGTACTGCTGGTGGTTACTGGTACTGGTGGCGGGTACTGGTACTGCTGGTGGGTACTGGTACTGCTGGCGGGTACTGGTACTGCTGGCGGGTACTGGTGGCGGGTACTGGTACTGCTGGCGGGTACTGGTGACTGGTACTGGTACTGCTGGCGGGTACTGGTGACTGGTACTGGTGGCTAGTACTGCTGGCTGGTACTGGTACTGCTGGTGGGTACTGATACTGCTGGTGGGTACTGATACTGCTGGCGGGTACTGATACTGCTGGCGGGCACTACTGGCTGGTACTGGTACTGGTGGTGGGTACTGGTACTGCTGGCGGGTACTGGTGACTGGTACTGGTGGCTAGTACTGCTGGTGGGTACTGGTGGCTAGTACTGCTGGTGGGTACTGGTGGCGGGTACTGGTGGCTGGTACTGCTGGCTGGTACTGCTGGTGGGTACTGGTACTGCTGGTGGGTACTGGTACTGCTGGCTGGTACTGCTGGCGGGTACTGGTGACTGGTACTGGTACTGCTGGCGGGTACTGGTGACTGGTACTGGTGGCGGGTACTGCTGGCGGGTACTGGTACTGCTGGCGGGTACTGGTACTGCTGGCGGGTACTGGTACTGCTGGCGGGGACTGGTACTGCTGGCGGGTACTGATACTGTTGGTGGGTACTGGTACTGCTGGTGGGTACTGCTGGCGGGTACTGGTACCTGGTACTGCTGGTGGGTACTGATACTGCTGGCTGGTACTGCTTGTGGGTACTGGTACTGGCACTGCTGGCTGTTGTATGGGATCTCATTCTCAGGAAGCATGCGGCTGCAGTAGACAGCAGAGCCGATGCTTCCAGTCACAGGCGGAGTACATTTGATATCACTCCGCCTGTGAAGGAGCCGGCGCTATACAGGAAGCATCGGCTCTGCTTCCTTTAGCGGCGGCTCCGTTGTTCGCGCTGATGCTCGGAGATGGCGGGTCGGGGACCCGCGATCAGGGCTTGCCGACCCGCCATCTCAAGGCAAGACGTGGCGGGCCACCTCGGATGGCGCCGCGGGCCACCGGTTGGGCACCCATGATCTAGAGGGTCCCAGGTGCTTCCATCTTCACCTGGTCTTCCTTCCAGGTTCCGTGCCTTCGACCACTTGAATGGTTTGGCCATGATGGTGTCACTCCTGCGCATGTGCACGGGAGTCATATAGCAGTGACACAGATTGGGGCCGTAATGTTAGCAGAGCTGCGTATGTGAGACTCAGTGTACATGATGGCTGACAGGCAGGAGGAAGCAATTATGACAGAAGAGATCGATACAGTCTCGTCTGTCATAAATAGCCTGTCTGTTAGCAATTAAAAAAAAACTAAGATTACTACCACTTTAAAATATAATTTCTCAGTTTAAATATGTTTTCTATTGTGAACAAAATGTGGGTTTATGAGATTTGCTAATCATTGCATTGTGTTATGTAGATTTTACATAGCAGCCCAGGTTTTGTGGGATATGGGGTTGTAATTGATGTGTGCCATGTGTTATTGTCAATGCATGGGTGTTGACAATTGTGTAGAATCACGTGGTGTGCAAATTTTATTGATAAAAAGTTCAGCACTGTTAAAAAAAAAAAAAAAAAAAAAGAAAGAACAGTCTTATCCTATTTTATTTGCTTCATTTAAATCAGTGTTGTCTTTCGGTTTTCTTCTTCCAGAACGCTATGCAGATTGTAGGTTTTATGGAACATGAAACACAATCTGTCTTGGAGCTTGTGGCTGCCGTATTAAAACTGGGGAATATTGAATTTAAGCCAGAATCTCGTGTCAATGGCCTTGATGAAAGCAAAATTAAGGACAAAAATGGTAAGGACACAAAACGAGCTTTGTTATACCTAGATCATTTAATGATTTAAACATAAAAATGTCACCTGTAAACAAGCAGGCATTAATGTAGATTCAAATTATTAATTGCACTCAATACTTCCTGGAGAAAAACGTATAGTAATATTTCTTGGAGTAAGCTCATTATTGGACTGCTTGATTTTGCAGTCTTATAGGCATATGCTGTATTTGCCTTTATTTGGTAGCTGAAAAGACATAGGATGTGGTCATCAGCTATTCATTTTCCAGATGATCACAACATAACCACAGAAATAGGGCTCACCACAGGAAAGAATGTTCTGCAGTGTCAAGGCTTGAATTTGCGGAAAGGCAACAAGCCTTAGCTAGAAAGGAAAAAGCCATATTACAAGGTGAATACAGTCAGAGAATAGTGATTAGACTGGAATTTTAAGAATTCCAAACGGTAAGCTAAACTCAGAGAATAGTGATTAGACTGGAATTTTAAGGGAGCTGGTCAGGTGTGCTGCATGCAGATGTGCTGATAGGGGGAAAGCACAGAATGAGCAGAGAGATGACCTCATCAGTGTGCTGCTGCACTTTCCCTGTTCAGTCAGCGAACTGGGGGTGGAGAGTTGACACCACTGTATTCCTCCCACCATCTGTAACTGTCACAGAGAAAGTGCTGTCATCCAGCTGGCTGTAGTAGAGCTGTGTAAATCTCAGGACTGGATGGGCAGATACACAAATACGCCTTTTCTCCTAAGTATTATATCTGTGTGCTTGGCTAGGGATCAGCTTTAATTAAAGTTTTAATTTAAAGATGACCATATTTCAGCATAAAGAAATATGCAGTAGGCAGAGTATTGTTCATTCTGAAATCAAACAGAAACCACTCTTGCAACATTGGGCCCTCAGTATAAGGGGTCTGACAGATATTGCTCATCTCCTCACATGTTTACATTCAGGAGACGAATATTGTTGTGTATTTGTATTAACCGCTTCAGCCCCAGAAGATTTTACCCCCTTCCTGACCAGAGCACTTTTTACAATTTGGCACTGCGTCGATTTAACGGACAATTGCACGGTCGCTCCAAGCTCTACCCAATCGAAATTTGCATCCCCCTTTCCCCATAAATAATAGAAAAAAATAGAGCTTTCTTTTGGTTGTATTTGCGTTTTTTATTTTTTGCAGTATAAACAAAAAAAAAAAAAACGACAGTTATGAAAAAAAACTATTTTTTACTTTTTGCTATAATAAATATCCCCAAAAGTAAAAAAAAAAAAATGTCTTCATCAGTTTAGGCCAATAAATATTCTTCTACATATTTTTGGTAAAAAAAAATCGCAATAAGCGGATATTTATTGGTTTGCTGTCCACCCACAATAGTGGGCAACAATACCTCCAACAAAGGATAGCTGCATCTAAGGGCAGGGCCGATGGGACAGCTGGTCTTGATTGAAGATCTAACTGCTGAGAATATTTTCAGGAGACAGACATTATGGGTAGGTGAAATTCTTTTCCTTTTTTTCCCCTCCGAAACTCCCTATTGAATCCTAGCGCAATATGCAACAAACTGATCTACTTGGCAACATATACCTTTCCCTACAGCTTCACTTTGTTGCTCCAGATCTATTCTAATTTAGGCAATATCAGTTTTGTCCAAAAAAGGGTTCATATTCTTAAGAGGAAACGTGTTAAAAGAAAATGATAGGGGCGACCATTGCTGACATCACCTTCTGGAAATGCGATTTGCTTGCTGTCATGCTGACTCTCTGGCTTTAATGTTTTGTATTAGTGACCTAGAAGAAGTATGAGAATAAGTACATCTGACTTTACTCAAGATTTCCTGATGTAATATTTGCTTCAGATTAGTTGCCCACAGTTTTTAATTCAGTCTAGAACGGCATAACAGCCAGGCAGTTAAGAATAAGAACTCTTTACTTAAAAAGGCATGCGATATGACAATTGACACAGGCCTTGGAACGTATCGGTCTTACTACTCTCTTGGTAAACAATATGATGAAGACCTAAACAATTTTCTATTGAGCTTCAGACAAGTTGGGTTTAAAAGCTCAGTGAATTTGATTTGCCATTTAATCATGTCCAAGTGCTGTTTTTTTTTTTTTTTGCATTAGCTTTGCACATGATTGGATATTCTTTGCAAGGTGAAGTTCCCTCATTCGCTAAGCTCTGGGGCAAATTCACATGCAAAGTGAACAACCTTTTTGCCTTCAGTAAATCAACCTCCGTGTCTTCCAGCACAGCTTCAGGTCATGCAAGTGTTCCTGTTTAGACTGTGGAGGAGGAAGGGTAGGTATTGCTCAGAGCACGGAAAAGTCCTCTTAGATCAAATTGTACATATTGGACAGTATTTTCGAACAGATCCAATTGCCCTCTGTCTCTGAGATTTTTCTGAAAGAATTGTCTAAAGTGGTCCTATAGACCCGATGTCTTTGTCTAAAATGGTGGGAAACATTGGGGTCGGAAATAGTAAATGTATCTTCAACCACAGTGTGATGTACTATAACAATTTTATTTAGCTTTTTGCTCATTGCTCTCATTTTAGTAGGCTTTGCACTAGATAAACATATGTACTTAGGCATAATGTGCATGTTACATATATGTAATGTTAATAAACAGCACAGAGGTTAACTACTTTATTCAACTTTGGGAAATTTACCTTAATTTACAAATTTGCAAAACCTTGCAAGTATGTTAATGTATATGGAGTTTCTAATATTTTTCAATTTTTTTTTATTTTTTTTCACTTCTAGAGTTGAAGGAAATCTGTGAGTTAATTGGTATTGATCAGAGTGTTTTGGAACGAGCCTTCAGTTTCCGCACAGTGGAAGCCAAACAAGAAAAGGTCTCCACAACACTCAATGTTTCTCAGGTGAGTAAATAGTTTGATTCATCTGTGATTTGGTCAGTGCCAGTTAAAATATATTCTTGTTGTACAAACAACCCTACCACACTAAGTTTAAGGACTTTGACGGTACCAATCAAATAAAAGGTCAATCATGTTTTATTATACAAAGTTTAAAATATAAAGACATGATATACAAGTATATAAGTGTATCAACAAGTATTTAAAATAAAGTTAGGATGCTCTCAGTGTTTTTCTCATCAACCACACTGCAGTTAGGGAGTGAGTAGTTCGCTGTAGCTTCGACGCAGGCGCGTTTCACAGAACATAGTCTGCTTCTTCAGGAAGAAATATTGCAGACGAGCTCTAAAAATATAGAGAATACATCAATATCAACCTTAGTTGCTTGTATTTGTTTTTGTGAACTCTGAGGTATGCGGTAATACTCTTTTGAGCCAACATACACATGGATTAAACTAAGGTTGAAATTCATGTATATACTCCTTTTTAGAGCTCGGCTGCAATATTTCTTCCTGAAGAAGCCGACTATGTTCCGTAAAACGCACCTGAGTCGAAGCTACAGCGAACTACTCAACCCCCAACTGCAATGGGGTGGATGAGGAAAATGCTGAGAGCATCATAACTTTCTGTTTTAATTATTTATGGTACACTTATATACTTGTATGCCATGTCTATATATTTTAAACTTTGTATGATGAATCTTGATTGACATTTTAGTCTATTGATACCGTCAAAGTCCTTAAACTTAGTGTGGTAGGGTTGTTTGTGTAGTCAATTTCCAGGATGAGGTACCGGACAATCTTTGCCCACTAGCAGAGGGGCCTCCATTGAAGCCCCTCCTCCCATTTCCCTTTTTTCATTCTTGTTGTACCGTAGAACAATCATGTTTTGCTAGGGAGATTATCTATTTTTTTTTTCTTTCCCCAAATCCTTTTTCTTAGAACTTAATACATGCAAGGGGGTGATAGAAGCAACAATGATTCTACCTTTTATGAAGTGTTGAGCTAGCACCGGCAAAATCGAGAACACTTTTTAAGAGAATGTTTAGTTTTATTTTTGTAAGAGAGTGGTGGGAAATATAGGGAAAACTTTGACAGCAGGGGGCCAGGTAAGCTTATGCTGAAAAACTAATTATGTGGAACAGCATTACTACACCCAAAAGATGTGAGATGAAATTAAATTTACATATATGAACATGTGAGGTGCTACTATAACATAAAAAAAAAAACAATAAAAGTCTCATATGCTTAAACGATCAAAACATTTATTAGGATCAAAGAAAGCAAAAGCAGCGCTCTTCAGTATGTAAAACCACTTGTTTCCAAATGGTCCAAACTAATTACACCCTAAAAAGGCGAGTCCAAGATGAAGCTTTCTCCACTCGGTGTTTCCTTAGGATATGACAGGTATATAGATATACAGATCCTTCACACCGCCATGATACCGCTCCCCTCAAAATTTGCACTTACCGGATCTATCGGATATATACGCCTTTTAGTCGTGTCTTTCACCTTATCATGTCACTCAAGATTGGGACCTTCAACCAGTCTCCGTATCTATCTGTTTCTGCTCTGATTGGGAAAGGACATGGAAAAGCCAGGATCACTTTTTTTCAGAGCAGAAACGGATAGTGAGACTGGTTGAAGATCCCGATCTTAAGTGACTTGATAAGGTGAAAGACAGGACTAAAAGGCGTAGATGTATGATCGATCCAGTGAGTGCAAATTTTGAGGGGAGCGGTATCACGAGGTGTGGTGAGGGATCTGTATATCTATGCTCCTGCCTTAGCCTAAGGAAACACTGAGTGGAGAAAGTTTCATCTTGGATTCACCTTTTTAGGGTGTAATTAGTATTGTCATTTTCCCGGCGGACCTAAGTCAATCCGCTGGACTTTCCGGCTAGTCCGCTGGACTTTCCGAGGGTGTGGACTTGCCCACACACGCACGGACTTCTCCAGCGGATAATCCGCCGGCCAAAAGTCCGCGGGACTTTTGAAAATGAACGGACTTGCCCACACACGGAGCAGTCCGTTCATTTCGAACGTAACTTCAGGTTACGTAGCTAGCGTAGGCAGTAAATGCCGCCGCGCTAGCTCCGCAAGCTGGCATGGATTTAAAGGGAATCCCCACGCCGAAAAAACGGCGTGGGGGTTCCCCCCAAATCCATGTCAGACCCTCATCCGAGCACGCAGCCTGGCAGGCCAGGAAAGGGGTGGGGACGAACGAGCGCCCCCCCCCTCCTGAGCCGTACCAGGCCGCATGCCCTCAACATGGGGGTGCCCTGGGGAAAGGGGGGCCGTGCGGCCCCCCCACCCCAAAGCACCTTGTCCCCATGTTGATGAGGACAAGGGCCTCTTCCCGACAACCCTGGCCGTTGGTTGTCGGGGTCTGCGGGCGGGGGCTTATCGGAATCTGGGGAACCCCCTTTAATAAGGGGGCCCCCAGATACCGGCCCCCCACCCTATGTGAATGAGTATGGGGTACGATGTACCCCTACCCATTCACCTAAGGTGTAAAATGTAAAGTAAAAAAAAAACACCCACACTTTTGAAAAAATAGTTTATTGCACTGCTCCGGGGTCTTCTTCCGTCTTGGGGGTCTTCTCGCCGGACTCCCCCGCCATTTACCAAGCTCTTTTACCGAGCGAGGGGAGTCCGGCTACCTTCTTCGTCGTCGCCGCCGTCTGGGGGTCTCGATCCGCCTTCGGGGGTCTTCTTCCGTCTTGGGGGTCTTCTCGCCGGACTCCTCCCCTCTCTTCTGCTCTTTTACCTAGCTCTTTCACGAGGGGAGGTGTCCGGCTACCTTCTTCGTCGTCGCCGCCGTCGTCTGGGGGTCTCGATCCGCCTTCGGGGGTCTTCCGGGGGTCTCTTCTGTTCTTGCGGCGGTCGTCGTCTTCCGCGCCGCCGGCGCCTTCTTCTTCTTCTTGTCCTCCTTCTTGTCCTTCTTCTTCTTCCGATGTTGACCCGACGCTCTCTCTGCCCGGAATGCCTGTGCCGCTCTGAGCTCGGACTTATATAGGGACATGGGCGACAGGGTCACATGTTCATGTCACATGGTGACCCCGCCCCCTTGCGATGTCACAGTCCCAGCATCCTCCGGGACTGTGACAACACAAGGGGGCGGGGTCACCATGTGACATGTGCATGTGACCCTGTCGCCCATGTCCCTATATAAGTCCGAGCTCAGAGCGGCACAGGCATTCCGGGCAGAGAGAGCGTCGGGTCAACATCGGAAGAAGAAGAAGAACAAGAAGGACAAGAAGGAGGACAAGAAGAAGAAGAAGGCGCCGGCGGCGCGGAAGACGACGACCGCCGCAAGAACAGAAGAGACCCCCGGAAGACCCCCGAAGGCGGATCGAGACCCCCAGACGACGACGGCGGCGACGACGAAGAAGGTAGCCGGACACCTCCCCTCGTGAAAGAGCTAGGTAAAAGAGCAGAAGAGAGGGGAGGAGTCCGGCGAGAAGACCCCCAAGACGGAAGAAGACCCCCGAAGGCGGATCGAGACCCCCAGACGGCGGCGACGACGAAGAAGGTAGCCGGACTCCCCTCGCTCGGTAAAAGAGCTTGGTAAATGGCGGGGGAGTCGGCGAGAAGACCCCCAAGACGGAAGAAGACCCCCGGAGCAGTGCAATAAACTATTTTTTCAAAAGTGTGGGTGTTTTTTTTTACTTTACATTTTACACCTTAGGTGAATGGGTAGGGGTACATCGTACCCCATACTCATTCACATAGGGTGGGGGGCCGGTATCTGGGGGCCCCCTTATTAAAGGGGGTTCCCCAGATTCCGATAAGCCCCCGCCCGCAGACCCCGACAACCAACGGCCAGGGTTGTCGGGAAGAGGCCCTTGTCCTCATCAACATGGGGACAAGGTGCTTTGGGGTGGGGGGGCCGCACGGCCCCCTTTCCCCAGGGCACCCCCCATGTTGAGGGCACGCGGCCTGGTACGGCTCAGGAGGGGGGGGGGCGCTCGTTCGTCCCCACCCCTTTCCTGGCCTGCCAGGCTGCGTGCTCGGATGAGGGTCTGACATGGATTTGGGGGGAACCCCCACGCCGTTTTTTCGGCGTGGGGATTCCCTTTAAATCCATGCCAGCTTGCGGAGCTAGCGCGGCGGCAGTAACTGCCTACGCTAGCTACGTAACCTGAAGTCACGTGCTAAATGAACGGACTTGCCGATGAGCGGCAAGTCCGTTCATTTCAAAAGTCCCGCGGACTTGCCCACTAACGGCGGGATTGTCCGCTGGACTTCCAAGTCCAGCGGATAATTTGAAAACAAAACCTGAAACTTTAGTCCGCCGTACTTTGGCGCCAAAAAGTCCGCCGGCGCCCACACACGAGGGGATTATCCGCTGGACTTCAGTCCAGAGGATAATCCCGCGGGATTGTCCCTTCGTGTGTACGCGGCCTTAGTTTCACTGTGCTTGCAAAACAAGTTTTTCAAATTTTTTGTACAACACAGCCTTATATGGCTACATCAAAATTGGTGGCTAGATCTGTAAATCAGAAACACTTTACAAACAAGGGTTCATAAAAAGGCCCATTAGTGAAAATGTTGAGTGGGGCAGTGTTAAACTGTGTTAGAAACTTAGATGGGAGAAATTTTAAGGCTGAACCATTTCCAATCTACCCACTAAACTTATAAGATTTCATTAGTGAAAAATATTATTTTTCCAAAATGTAAAATCAATATTTGTATTGCCATGTACTTTGTTTAATTTTAAATTATTTATGTACACATCTAATGGATTTTAATAGACATATATTATATTTTAGTTCACATTTAAAACATTTTTTATATGATTTAACAGGCTTGCATGTGTTTGTATTAAATATAGAAATGTGTAGATTAGCCAGTAGAGAGAGATCTCCATTGCACAATAGTTACGTTATCTCTCTTTACAAATGTAAAAATACTGGTATGTTTTAAATGGGACTATTCCCCCATGGGTTTTTTTAGCATCAAAATATCGTAGTCAATCAACGTAAAAAAGTTTTTATCAAGAGAATCAATTTAAATCACATGTTACACATTAAAAAATTACATATACCACAATACAGCAATGCAAACCTATAGATACATAGCATTACATTACAGTTATTGTCATGTCCAAAAAAAAAACTGATGCGTTTCGACCTGTTCAGTCAGTCTTCTTCTGGGGGATAGTTTGCGCTAAAACAGATGCATTTAATTATTGAAACTTTCAACAGAACACATTTTGTGCAAAATATAAATATAAAGCAGCTGACTTCTAAAGTGTTGCTAGCACCAAAAATATGAGTGATTTGTGATGAAGCATTTACCACTGAATACTGGGATGAATGGCCTCATAACCAGTGATCTAAAATCCGTTGGATGATCCGGCAGACCCTGTGGCCATCTCGCCTTCCCTGGAAGAGGGAAATAAGCCCAAAGGGGCTTGCAGGAAGCCACACTCTATGCCACCTCGAGGAGAAAGGAAAAGGATGGCACCAGCAAGTGATCTCCCAACTGTTAATGCATCACGGGAGAATCGAATTATTGTGATGACCCCTACCACACCTGAAGATTATAGTGTCGGTGGTAGGGGGAGACGGGACGAAGGGAAATCTTTCAGAATCCAACTGTTACATATACAGACAGCAAGGTGAAATCTTATGAACGGGGGCACAGCCAGCAAAACAAATGTTACAGGGGTGTTAACCCCTCCCTATGCTATCCAGAAAACGTAAAAAATATTATTTTTTGGCTGGAGTTGCACTAAAAAATGTACTTCTAAGATTTAGACTCCTTTTTACATGTTTCTAGTTTCCATATTTCCTGCTAAGAAAAGCTAGCTAGTTAAACCGTTCAGTGGTTAAAGGGGTTGTAAAGGTTTGTTTTTTTATTTTCTAAATAGGTTCCTTTAAGCTAGTGCATTGTTGGTTCACTTACCTTTTCCTTCAATTTCCCTTCTAAATGTTTTTTTTTCTTTGTTTTCTTTGTCTGAATTTCTCACTTCCTGTTCCTCCTCAGTAAGCTGTTCAGTAAGCTGTTCTTGCTGACTAAACACTGCTCGGATGTTGGTGTGAAGTTTACTGAGGAGAAACAGGAAGTGAGAACTTC
This sequence comes from Lithobates sylvaticus, assembly GCA_028564925.1. Taxonomy (NCBI): domain Eukaryota; kingdom Metazoa; phylum Chordata; class Amphibia; order Anura; family Ranidae; genus Lithobates; species Lithobates sylvaticus. Next base: position 145,250,270 of record CM053031.1, on the reverse strand, counting down.
AGACAAAAAAAATATTTAGAAGGGAAATCGAAGAGAAAGGTAAGTGAACCAACAATGCACTAGCTTAAAGCAACCTATTTAGAAAATTAAAAAATGAACCTTTAAAACCCCTTTTAAAAAGCTGACATTTTTTATACAAAGCGTAGTAAGTCAGAGCAGTGTCTCTTTGCAGTTGCCTCATCATGGAGGGCTTCAGCTCAGAATTAAAAAATTAGCCTAAATCATTTTAAAAATGAATGGACTTTAAAAAAAAAAATACAATTAACCACCAACTCAAATGAATTCCCCTGATTAAAAGATGAAACACTGTTCATCATTTAGCTGTCTACATTAAATAATGAAGACAGGGGTCAGTAAACATTCTAAACAAAGGGCTTGTTTACTGTTCTTCAGACTTTAGGAGGGGGGGGCATTCTGTGGCCAGTGGTAGTAGAAAATGCCCCACCGTCAGTAGGAGTGAATTGTCCCAGGCTTGGTGGATTAAAAAGCTTTCACCTGTTGTCAGGAGGAGGACTTGTACTCCATGTTTGTGTCAGTGGGGGAATAGTTATCAATAATTTATGTCAGTGGGAGAAATTATGCCCCATTGTTGGTGTCAGTGGAAGGAATAATGCCATTGTGTGTGTCAGTGGGAAAAATGGTGCCTCATGGTTGGTGTCGGTGGGAGGAATAGCGCATCTTATCTATTGGAGGAAGGGCTTTCCAAGGGCTGACTGTGTAAATGCCCTGGGGAGTAGGAAGTGACATCGCTGTCTCCATATACTAGGATAGGATTTGTTTGTGTATACTGAGTAGTAAAGGATTCATTTGTTTATGCTTCTCTACCCTCTTACCTCACTTCCTAAGACGGACGATTGGTGACTTTCCAAAATGTAATAGGGATAGCTTTAATAATACAGATTAAAAAATGTCAGCTGACAAAGTAATATAAAGCTGACACACATTAGCAGTTAATAAAGGGGTAATGCAAAATCATAGCTCTGCTTTTAATACCATGTGTATTATGTCACTGTTCCAAATTTGGACAAACCTGACCTAGAAAAGTAAACATTTTGTGGAAACCATTTTAATGTATTACATACAGTGATATGGGACTGTTGGCTATCAGTACGTCATCATTTCAGCCTGCGCCTTCTAATGTGGTCTAGAGCTTTTCTGTTAGCGACATACAAATATTTGTATTTCTGGGTTCTGTTTTATTTTATCTTATAGGATGCACCATTGGTATCAAGGTCTATTCCAAACCCACATTTCTCTGTAGTGACATGGAGAGTGTGTAGTGTACACTCAGTATTATGGCAGTGGCCAACTCCACCCAAAAATGTGTTTCAGTTTTGTTTGTTTGCTGGCAATCTGAAGAATGTGCTGACTTTCTAGATTGCCCATGACTCCAGTAGGAAGATATATTCACCAATAATCCCACTCCTAATAAACTGCCTAGCTAAAAAGCAAAATGCTGCTCTGTAATGTACACTACTCTTTTAAAATTTAAGGAACATTTTGAAAACACATTAGATCTCAATGGGGAAAAATATGCTGGATAGCTTTACTGATATGAACTGGGTAATGTGTTGGGAACGAAAGAATGCCACATAGTTTGATGGAAATAAATGATCAACCTACAGAGGGCTGAATTCAAAGACACCCTGAAAATCAAAGGGAAAAAAAGGGGGGTTCCGTCCAGTCAGGCTCTATTCGCCTCAGAAGACTGAGCTGTGGTGTTCCCCTCCCCCCTCCCCTAAATGATCAACCTACAGAGGGCTGAATTCAAAGACACCCTGAAAATCAAAGGGAAAAAATGATGCCGCAGGCTAGTCAGCTTTGCTGAAATTTCTTTGTGACAACTAGTACTTGGTAGTTTGTATGACCCCCCCATGCTTGTATGCATGGCTGACAATGTTGGGGCATGCTCCTAATGAGACAACGGATGGTGACCCCAGGGTATTTCCTCCCAGATCTGGACCAGGGCATCACCAAGCTCCTGAACAGACTGAGGTGCAATCTGGTGGCGATGGGTTAACTGAAACATAATGTCCCAGAGGTGTTCTGTTAGATTTAGGTCAGGCGAGCATGGGGGCCATTCAATGGTATCAATTCCTTCATCTTCCAGGAATTGCTGCATACTCTTGCCACATGAGGCCAGGCATTGTTGTGCACCAGGAGGAACCCAGGACCCCCACTGCATCAGTGTAGGGTCTGACCATGGGTTCAAGGGCTTCATCCTGATGCCTAATGGCAGTCAGGGGGCCATTTTCTAGCCTGTAGAATTCTGTGCATCCCTCCATGGATGTGCCCCCCCCCCCCGACCATCACTGATCCACCTCCAAACCGGTCATGCTGAACAATGTTACAGGCAACATAACATTCTCCATGGCTTCTCCAGACTCTTTCACGTCTGTCACATGTGCTCAGGGGGAACCTGCTCTCATCTGTGAAAAGCACAGGTCGCCAGTGCCAGTTCTGGTGTTCAATGGCAAATGGCAATCAAGGTCCATGGTGCCGGGCAGTGAGCACACCAGGGCCCCCTCAGATGACAGTGGGCCCTCAGGCCACCCTCATGAAGTCTGTTTCTGATTGTTTGGTCAGAGACATTCACACCAGTGGTAATTTTGTAGGGCTCTGGCAGTGATTATCTTGTTCCTCCTTGCACAAAGGAGCAGATGCGGGTCCTGCTGAAGGGTTAAGGACCTTCTTCAACCCTGTTCAGCTCTACTAGAGTAACTGCCTGTCTCCTGGAATCTCCTCCCATGCTCTTGAGACTGTGCTGGGAGACCCAGTAAACCTTCTGGCAATGGCACATATTGATGTGCCACCCTGGAGACGTTGGACTGCCTGTGCAACCTCTAAGATCCAAGTATCGCCTCATGCTACCATTTTTTTGCGCTTATCCTAGCCAAATGCAAAACTAGTGAAAAACAGTCAGAAAAGATGAGTAGGGTAAAAAAAATGTCAGTGGCCTCCACCTGTAAAACCATTCCTGTTTTGGAGGTCGTCTCATTGTTACCCATCTAGTGCACCTGTTGTTAATTTCATTAACACCAAAGCAGCTGAAACTGATTAACAACCCCCTCTGCTACTTAACTGACCAGCTCAATATCCCAGGAGTTTAATTGACTTGATGCTATACTCTGATTAAATAGTGTTCCTTAAATAGTTTTGAGCAGTGTATATTAAACTAATGACTGGGGAAGCCAGCTGCGACAGGGACACCTTTTGTTTGTTTATCCTTATTAAAGCAGATTAAAAAAGATTTTCATGGACCTGACAACAAGTTTGGTGGGTAACTGTACAAGCCAATAGATCCAATAGGTTGAAAAATTGAAACGGCTGAAGTATTTTATTTTTAAAACTTCTCCCAATATTGGCGTGCTTTTATTTAGATTGCCATATGAAAGCTAACTGCACCAAAATAAAACATTTTATATATAGTATATAATCACTGCATTTAGTGTTAAAGTTGAACACTACTAAAAAAAATCTATAATGACCCTTCCCCCTTGTCTATACTGTATTAACCACTTGCCAACCAGCCCATAGTAAAAATACAGAATTTGCTTGACCTTAAATACCACGGTTATGGCAGGAGCTAGCTGCCATAACCCCGTTTTTTGTTTTGTTTTTTCCTACTATGGCAGATTCTCTTTCAGATAAAAGTGGTCCCACTGGCAGATTCACCATGGGATCACTTTTAGAAGCGCGGGAGGGGTGCCTCTCCTCCCCGCCGCTTCCTGGTCATTCCCGGGCCTACATGACCCATCGGTGAAGCCTGGGAGCGATGTGATGCTGGTGGGAGCTGGGTATGGCGAAGAGAGGCCAAGATGGCCACCACTCGTCTCTATGCTCTTGGAGAACCGGAGCAACGTCTGATGCCACTTCTGGTTCCCGGGCCATAGTATATAACTTTTATTTTTTTTTATTATTTTATTTTTTTACATTTTTGGATACACTAATGTGAACGGTTATACTTAACATGTTATTTCTAATTACTTCTGCCTGCATTTCTGGTGATCCTCTGAACGTTATAGCCATATCAAAGTGAACAAGATAGCTAGCTTTTGCTAGGGATTGTTGTAATGTAATTAACTGCTCACAATAGTTGTATAATACAGGAAATGTTTGTTTGCTTCTCTCAGTGAAGTAAAGATATATGGAATGGTATTGTAAAACCCTTCATGATTTATGTTTTTTGTCGTTCAGGCCTACTACGCTCGTGATGCACTGGCTAAAAACATGTATAGCAGACTATTTTCATGGCTTGTCAACAGAATAAATGCGAGTATTAAGGTGAGGTATTCGTTTCTTTTTTTTTCTTTTTTTTAAAGGTTACATCATAATTTAGTTTTAGTTCACATTTTGAGTTCTAATGCTTACATGAAAGTAATATTGGTGAGGCATATACATTTTAATATTTTTCATATACAGATTTGTAGATTTTCTTTGATGACTGTGTGTTTAACACGGTTATTCAACTCAATAAGTGTTAAGATAACCAGTTAAGCTGCCTTAGAAAGTCAATTTGAGATCAGTTTGGGCAGACTGATAGACATCCACTGGGGGTCAGGAGGACAGTAAAGCACTAAGGCCGTTCATGCATGGAGAAAATTTTGCTAGATTCCCCCATCAACACAGAGGGTGTTGATGCGGTAATCCCTCATATCAGGCCATTGTCTTCTCCCAGCAGGGGAATCAGTCCCCGCTGACAGAAGTATATGACCGTATAAGACAGCTGTAGCCGCTAGCGACAATAAGAGAATCCAGCAGGCTGGTTGTACCCAAGTTGTTCAATCAATCAACTTGGTACATTAAGCCTGCCCAGTAATGGTTTGAATCTCAGCTGGTTCCTGCTGACCCGGCTGAGATTTGAACCATGTATGGCCGGCCTAACACTATCCTCCATTAATAAGCAAGTACCGCCCATATATGTAATAAAAAACATAGGCCATATATGTGATAAATAAGCATGTGATCAAAGCTAATTAAAAACGATAATTAAAGTTTTTGAAAATTTACTACACATTTCGAAGATTTTTTACATACAGCTGATGCCAGGCACATAAAACTATATAAACGCTAGATACCAAATATTTCCTTTTAGAATTTGGGGGGGGGGGGGGGGGGGGGGGTTAAATGTTGAGTGAGTTTAGATGTACTTCTATGGCTGCATTGAAGGAGCCTACGGCTAGAAACTTTCTGCAGACATTTCATGGATGCAGGATACAGAAATAATTGTACAGCGAGTAGTGGGACAAGGTTATCTAGTACCCAGGGCAAGAGGTCACACTGTATCGGTGGCATTATTGTTAAACCCCCTTGTTCAATGGTAGTGCTTTGACCCACCTTTTCATTGTTAGTCAGTGGCAGTGTTAAGTCCCCCATTATTTTTAAGCAGCACCAAGCAAAAAGTTTAATATGCATATACCCTTGCTTAATCGATGATGGAATTTAGAGCAAATAGACTGGGCTTTTCTGCACCACTGGAAACTGTTCTGGGCAGGGAAGAGAGCATGCATTTTACCACATCCCATCTCCCAGTGAAAGTACCTGGTCCCCTTCCTGTGAACTTGCAGATAGGCCTGGGTTCACACAGGTGCAATGCAGACACTGTGTGCGATTCCTGTTCATATCACATATCATGTCTGTGCGGTGCGATTTCAGCCATATACTTTGTATGGCTGAAAGCACATCCACACCAAAATGATGCAGGGCCCCTTTTCCCCCTGCACCTGAATCGCATTGTGGAAACCCCATTTGGCAGTGCCCTCCTACAAAATATGTAAAGTGTAGTATAGGCCGTATAGTACACGTGTATCTGTGCCTCCTGCTCTACAGTAGTAGCTGAACTGTAACAATTCCATTTGCCCAGTTTTGACACTTGTACCTACAGATAAGCCTATTAAAAGGCTTACCTGTAGGTACAGTAGATGTTTCCTAAACTTGCACTGTTTAGGATATATTCACCCTGCATGCAGCTGGTGATGTCACTGGCGCATGCCCTCTGAAGAGACGACATACCCTTGCTGTCCCTTCAGAGCTCTGCGCATGTGTGGGAGTGACATCATTGTGGCTTGGCAAATCAGACAGCCGGAGCAAGCAAACCAGGGAGGAAGACTGGGTGAAGATGGAAGACCAGTCCGTGGTGACAGCACGCAGCTGGAGGGCTTCGTTCTAAGGTAAGCATTTCATAATGTCTTGGTATGCAATGCATACTAGCACATTATGCCATTGCCTTGCAGGTTTTTTTTTTGTTTTGTTTTTTTAAAGAATGTGGTTTACTACCGCTTTTAGTATTTGGTTCATTTATTCATTGGTTGCTTCTTTAATGAAGGGGATTGGGTGAATTTCCAAAAGAGCAGATTTTGCTCATCTGTATGCTTGAATATAGATTTTTCTAAACTGGTGGATTGTAATTGTATAAGTGCGCTAATATACACCATTTTCTCTTTCTTTTCTAGGCACAGATTAAAGTCAGAAAGAAGGTTATGGGCGTACTGGACATTTATGGCTTTGAAATATTTGAGGTATGTGTTTTTTTTTTTTGTCTAGAAATTGTATTTATTGTAGTATCAATGATTTCCAATATTTGTTCAAAATATCCTAGTTTTTAAATAATATACAAAATGAGAAGAGAAAGCGATATTGGGAAGCAGAAATTAAATTTAGAGGAGAAATGGGCTTAAATAAACAGCTTGGCACACAGATATGAATTGTTTTAGCTGTGTGACTGTCATTTTCAAATCTCATTGCAGTTATCTGGACATAAGTCTGGAGCAGGTGGTATCTGAAGTAGCTGTGCAACCAATCAGCTTCTACTTATTTTGAATCTAGTGTAGGTGCTTGCCTGGACTTCTACTTTTAACCACCTCAATACTGCAGTAAATATATACAGTATACGGCCTCGTATTGAGGTAGTTCTACCAGGATCATGGTTGCAGTTACAACCATGATCCCAGTACAGTTTCTTTTCAGTCACACAATGGAAAAGTGATCTGAGCAGTCCTCCTCGCCGCCTTTCCTGGGCTCTCTCGTCCCATCGGGGAGCCAAGGACCATTGTGTCACATATACAGGGAAGAATGGACGGAACAGAAAAAAAGAGGACCTGTCACGATCCATGCTATCACCAGAGAGGTTGTTCAGCCTATGTAATTGCAATAAAGTTGATAAAAAATTAATAATAATGGTACAGTGTAAAAAAAAAAAACGAAACGTAGGTCCCGCACGTATATGTAAATGGCAATCACATTGCACATGTGAGGTATCGTCAAGAAAGTCTGAGTGAGAGCAATAATACTAGCATCAAACCTCCTGTGTAACTCTTAACTGGTAACCTGTTGAGGCTTTTTAAAGCATTACCTGTGGATAATTTAATCTACTGTAGTTTGTCGCTATTTCATGGGCATAAACAATTTTAAAGTGTGACATGTTTGGTTTCTAATTACTCTGCATAACCTCATATTTTATACGTTGCCAAAAATTGGGTATCATATTGTGTTTGTGTACACTAAAATTCATTAGTGTATTGTTACCAAAAATTGGCATAAGACTGTAACGCCCACCATTTTATTCTCTAGGGCATTTGCTTAACCACTTGCCGACCCGCCACAGTACATATACTGCGGCGTGGTGGCACGAGGCATCCAGGATCATGTACGTGTATTTCAGGTGTCTATTTCGGGTTAAGGAGTGCACAGTGCCATCGGACACAGTGGATTGCGGATCTCGGTAATCATGTGATCGCTATGCTGCGATTGGCCCACAGCTATCACATGGTACCTGAGTCACTCACAGTACCCTGTACTATGTGATTAGCTGTAGCCAATCACAGATCACAACTGTCATGAGTGATTAACCCATTCATGACATTATACTTTTCTGTTACCAGTATCTTCATTGTAAATGCAAAGTGTTAAGGGATTTTTTCTTATCACCCCCCCCCCCCCAAGTAGTACAGTGTTTTATTTTTAGCTTTTTTTTAACATAATGTTATTAATGTCCCTGATGACCACCACATCAGTCATATGATGGTGCTGTACTGCACTGATGACAGTATGTGTAAAAAAAAAAAAAAATTCTATTTATTTTTAAAAAAATTACAACTTCAAAGAACTCACCATGTCTCTTACTAATTGCCACAGATGGCCTACTTTTCAAAAAGGGGTCATTTACGGGGGAAATTTGTACTGTTGTAACATTTTAGGGCTTCAAGAAATGAGATGGGTCATCAGTAGGGTTGAGCCAACCCGAACTGTAAAGTTCGGGTCCGTACCGGACTTTTGGGTGTCAATTGACTGTATGTTCGGGTTTGGGTCCGGTGTTCAGCGAAGTAATGGTGCTTTTTAAAAAGTCTTTTAAAAGCACTCGCGGCTATAATGAATTGTCGGCTCCCGTAATACAAAGAAAAGTCATTGAAAGTCATTGATTTTTAAAAAGTTATTGTCATAAAAAGTGTTTGGGGACCTGGGTCCTGCCCCAGGGGACATGTATCAATGCAAAAAAAACTTTTAAAAACCGTCGTTTTTTCGGGAGCAGTGATTTTAATAATGCTTAAAGTGAAACAATAAAAGTGTAATATTCCTTTAAATTTCGTACCTGGGGGGTGTCTATAGTATGCATGTAAAGGGCGCATGTTTCCCGTGCTTAGAACTGTCCCTGCACAAAGTGTCATTTTTGCAGGAAAAAAAGCTATTTAAAATCACTCGCGGCTAATGAATTGTCGGCTCCCGTAATACAGAGAACAGTCATTCATTGGAAGTCATTGATAAAAAAAAAAAAAAAAGCGTGAGGGTTTCTCCAAATTATATTACCAGGCCCTTCAGGTCTGGTATGGATATTAAGGGGAACCCCGCGTCAAATTTAAAAAAAATTACGTGGGGTTCCCCCTAAATATCCATACCAGACCCTTCAGGTCTGGGATGGATTTTAAGGGGAACCCAGCGCCAAAAAAATGGTGTGGGGTCCCCCTCAAAATCCATACCAGACCCTTATCCGAGCACGCAACCTGGCAGGCCGAAGGAAAAGAGGGGGGGACGAGAGCGCCCCCCCCTCCTGAACCATACCAGGCCACATGCCCTCAACATTGGAAGGATGCTTTGGGGGTCTGTGACCCCTCAAAGCAACATGTCCCCATGTTGATGGGGACAAGGGCCTCGTCCCCACAACCCTTGCCGGTGGTTGTGGGGGTCTGCGGGCGGGGGGCTTATCAGAATCTGGAAGCCCCCTTTAACAAGGGGACCCCCAGATCCGGCCTCCCCCCTGTGTGAAATGGTAAGGGGGTACAAAAGTACCCCTACCATTTCACCAAAAAAGTGACAAAAACGTTAAAAATGACAGGAGACGGTCTTTGACAATTCCTTTATTAAAGTCTTCTTTCATCTTCTTTCTAATGGTCTTCTTCCTTCTTCCTTTCGTCATCCTTCGGTTTCTTCATCTTCTTCTTCCATCTTCTTATTCCTCTGATCCGCTTCTTCTTGCTTTGGTCTTCTCGTCCGGCATCTTCTTCCACGGCGTCTCTTCTTCTTTGTCGGGCCGCTCTTCGCCCTCCATTATAAAAGACCTGTCAGAAGAAGCGAAGCCTCACAGAACACACCGACAAAGAAGAAGAGACGCCGACGCCGTGGAAGAAGATGCCGGACGAGAAGACCAGAGCAAGAAGAAGCGGATCGGAGGAAGAAGAAGATGAAGAAACCGAAGGATGAAGAAAGGAAGAAGACCAGAAGAAAGAGGATGAAAGAAGACTTTAATAATGGAATTGTCAAAGACCATTTCCTGTCATTTTTAACATTTTTGTCACTTTTTTGGTGAAATGGTACCATTTCACACAGGGGGGAGGCCGGGATCTTGGGGTCCCCTTGTTAAAGGGGGCTTCCAGATTCCGATAAGCCCCCCGCCCGCAGACCCCCACAACCAACGGCCAGGGTTGTGGGGACGAGGCCCTTGTCCCCATCAACATGGGGACATGGTGCTTTGAGGGGTCACAGACCTCCAAAGCATCCTCCCAATGTTGAGGGCATGTGGCCTGGTACGGTTCAGGAGGGGGGCGCTCTCGTCCCCCCCCTCTTTTCCTGCGGCCTGCCAGGTTGCGTGCTCGGATAAGGGTCTGGTATGGATTTTGAGGGGGACCCCACGCCATTTTTTTTTTTTTTTTTTGGGCGCGGGGTTCCCCTTAAAATCCATCCCAGACCTGAAGGGCCTGGTAATTGAATTTGGGGGAACCCCCACGCTTTTTTTTTTTTTTTTTTAATCAATGACTTTCAATGAATGACTGTTCTCTGTATTACGGGAGCCGACAATTCATTATAGCCGCTATAGTGTGATTTTAATTAGCTTTTTTTCCTGCAAAAATTACACTTTGTGCAGGGGACAGTTCTAAGCACGGGAATCATGCGCCCTTTTACATGCATACTATACACACACCCCAGGTACGAACTTTAAAAGAATATTACACTTTTATTGTTTCACTTTAAGCATTATTAAAATCACTGCTCCCGAAAAAACGTCTGTTTTCAAAAGTTTTTTTTTTGCATTGATACATGTCCCCTGGGGGCAGGACCCAGGTCCCCAAACACTTTTTATGACAAAAAATTTTTAAAAATCAATGACTTTCAATGACTGTTCTCTGTATTATGGGGAAGGGAGCCGACAATTAATTATAGCCGTTCGGGTCCCCATTGACTTCCAGTGATGTAAGTAACTCAGTTAAAAGAAACGGAGTTACTTAACGCAGTTACTTTAGAGGGTAACGAGTAATCTAACTAATTACTCTTCCCTTCATGGTAACTCAGTTACCATTACTTGGGCGGCGTTGCCTCAATTACATCTACCGCCCGGGAGGTCTGCCGTGGCCGCGCTGCCTGTCCGTGCGTTCCGCCGCGGGGAGGGGGGCTTTCGCCCGCTGAGCTGAGAAGAAGCTAAGACTCAGAGAGACTGTCTGGACCGCCCCATCCTGCCCCGCCTATTCAGAGAGAGAGAGAGAATGTAGGGGCGAACACTGAAAAATGAAGTCAGCTGACCAGCTGACACCAATCGAGTGAAGGGGAGGGTCTCCCTCCCCATGAGGAAAGGCATCCCTGGAGGCATTCAAGTAAGTTACTGTCTGACGATTCGAATTGCAGTGCAATCGATCCATCCCAAGTCCTCCACCATCTCTGCTTCTTACTGATCCCATCCCTACCCACCCACCATCACTTCTACAACAGAGGTGATGGGGGGGATAGGGTAGGGATGAGATCAGTGGTGGTGGGGGATGGGATCAGTAAGAGGCAGAGGTGGTGGTGGGAGAGGATGGCACCACCATCGCTGCCACCCCCCCCTAAGTACCACCGCTGCCTGCCACCCTCTCTCAGTACACCACCGCTGCCACCCCACAAGTACCACCGCTGCCACCCCCTCAAGTACCCCCGCTGCCACCCCTGTCACAGTTACTTTGCTGAGTAACTAATTACTTTGCGTTAGTAACTCGGTTACTACATTGGAAATTACTTTTTGGGAGAAGTAATTTGTAACTTAACTAATTACTTTTTTAAAGTAAGATGACCAACACTGTTGACTTCAATGGGGTTCGGGGTCAAGTTCGGTCCTGAACCCGAACTTTTTTCTGAAGTTCGGCCGAACCCGTACATCCAGGTGTCCGCTCAACTCTAGTCATCAGTACATCAGAACTGAACAATTTTCAAATATATTACCATAGTTTGTAAAGGCTATAACTTTCACACAAGACAATTATTATACACTTATTGGGATTTTTTTTATCAAAGACATGTAGCAGAATACATTGTGGCCCAAATTCATGACATTTTATTTTATTGGATATGTTTTATATATCAAAAATGGCCTGGGTGTAAAGTGGTTAAGTCAGACATGTGGTAAAGTGTTTGTGAGGTAGTTCTGAAGAGTTTAATTGAAAATACCGATATTTTTCTGATGCACAGGCATCTCTTGTAAAAATAACAATAAAAAGGTTGATGGAATACTTAGAGTAGTGGTAGGCAACCTTTTAAACAGTGTGCCAGATACATAAAAAAAAAAAAAAAAGTCTTCTTCACACTCTCTATCATGAAATGGAATCTTTACAAAGTAAATACTGCAAATGACTTGAGTAAGAAATTCATTGAGAGCTTTTACACCTTCATGCCTCAAATCAGCCCCAATTCCTTCTCCTTCGTGCCTCAGATTACTTTACTTTAATTTCAGCACCTTCGCATCTCAGATCACCCTAATTCCTGTACCTTCACACCTCAGATCAGCCCTAGTTCCTGCACGTTCACACCTCAGATCAATCCCAATTTCTGCACTTTCAGTCCTCAGATCAATCCCGATTTCTGCACTTTCAGTCCTCAGATCAATCCCAATTTCTGCACTTTCAGTCCTCAGATCAATCCCAATTTCTGCACTTTCAGTCCTCAGATCAATCCCAATTTCTGCACTTTCAGTCCTCAGATCAATCCCAATTTCTGCACTTTCAGTCCTCAGATCAATCCCAATTTCTGCACTTTCAGTCCTCAGATCAATCCCAATTTCTGCACTTTCAGTCCTCAGATCAATCCCAATTTCTGCACTTTCAGTCCTCAGATCAATCCCAATTTCTGCACTTTCAGTCCTCAGATCAATCCCAATTTCTGCACTTTCAGAGCTCAGATCAGACCCAATTCGTGCACCCTCACACCTCAGATCAGCCCCAATTTCTGAACCCTCATTTCAGATCAAACTCAAGTCCTGCACCTTCAGATCTCAAAGCAGCCAAATTCCTGCAGTCACACCTCACATCACCCTGATTCCTGCATCTTCATACCTCAGATCAGTCCCAGGTCTTGCATCTATAAATTAGTATTTACCAATAGCTGGTTAATTACCAGTCCAAAATATGAGTGGAACAGGAGTGGAATAGCCAGATGGTATAGATGTCCAGTGGCTAATCATAAAATTAGCTCAGAAAATCAAGAAGTATGCTGGAGGTGCCAATGGGCTAGAGGTACAATGTCACATATTTGGTATTATTGCCCGGGGGTCCAGATTTTTGGGGAAAAAATATTTAAAATACATACTGCAATGACGGGGATCAAGATTCAGCCCGATATATTAATAATGGTACTATTAATGATCCCGGGATCAATGAATAGTATAAAAAAGGGCATTCTAAAATATTTTTAATGGCAGCACAGACAGTTATAGCCAGGAAATGGAAAAACAAAATAGCACCCAATATAGAGGAATGGGAGTCTGAGATGGCCGAGATGTTTGTCCTGGAAGAGAGGATTGAGACCGAAAAAGGATGTAAGAAACCGATAATAACACCGTGGCAGAAGTGGAAAGAGTTTAATGCCTCACAGGTGCGGTGGAGAGAATTATAGGAGTATAAAGAAAATAAAGGAGAGAGGAGAGAAGAGCGTTTTTTTTTTTTTTTTTTTTTAAGGTGTATGCGGGGATATGAGAGGAATGAATGGTGGTGAGTGTTGGGATAAATGAGGGGTAGAATTGGAACAAATAGAGCAGCAAAAATATGGATTAAATAAGAAAATAAACATAGAAACAGATCAATAGAAGATAATAAGATCTAAGAAGTGGATAGTGATGCGAGTAAGACAGAAGAAAATAATCCATATAGACAAATATACGATATGAGAGTATGTAAATGTTATATTAAAATTTGTAAAAAATGTTTTGTAAAATAAAGATTATCAAAATAGGAGCAGGTGGCTTGGAGCGGCCAGCTCAACACCAGGACCAGATCTAGTCTGATCTGGGGGTGCTGTAAAAAATGTCAGGGGGCAGAGGATGGGAGGTCAGCAGGGCAGAGGATAGGTTAAGAACAACAGCCAGCTACACACTCTGCAGTTTGTAAAATAATCTGATCTAAGCTATGTGCTGTATGGGGGATAAGCAGCTCTGCTGCATGCCCATGTCCAGGCTGAGTACAGTCCTAAAATGGGAGAAGAAGCTTACTGATCCAACTACAGTATCCTGGAAGCGGTGGGGGAGAAGGGCAGTGCATCACTCTAGATTTGGCCATGCTCAAACGTGCTTCAGTTTCAGCTAAATGCAGGCAAGCTGAGGGAGGTGGCAGGAACAGAATTGGACAGGAAATTAGGTGAGAGAAAACGACCCATGTTCCCTCCTGTGTAGCCATGCCCGACCAAGCTGGCTGGCTTTACTGACGTGTGGGAGGTGTGTGTCCAAGGCTTTCAGGCTTCCCTCTTGTGCCATCATATATGCGGCTGCGTGCCATGTCTGGCATGTGTGCCAGGGGTTCCCAATCCCTGCTGTAGAGGTTTTTTTTCCCACGTTAAGAAGGACTTTGCAGTACATTTTAAGTTCCATTAACTCATAGTGTAAGTGCAGAGAACTGCGTGCATTGCTTGTAGATCTAAAAATATAAAATCATTGTATATGCATGTCTGGTTACCACTTACCACAATGGTTCTTAACCTGGGCTCCATGGATGGGTTTCAGGGGGTCCATGAGGGTAAGATAAAAAAATATTTACTATACAGCCCTCCCCATCGTCCCAATCAGTGGTTTCCCATGGAAATAAATCCATAAAAAACTCACCCTGTCACTGCTTACTGTATAGCGCCTCCTGCCAAGTGTCTCATGGCTCGTTGTTGGCCCATGTTTACATTTTAATTTGTATCATCTTTCTCTGCACAACCGCCATCTTTGCCACTCTATAGCAGGAAGTGTAAATTCTCTTTTTCTAGTAGCAGTTATAGTAGATTTGAGTAGAATTAAAATTGTTTTGTTTGCACAACTTAAACCCGGGCGCTCAGATTACTGGGAGGGGCTGGGGAAGACCCGGCTGTCATGGTGCACCTTGGCACCAATGACAAAGTCAGAGGAAGATGGAGTGTCCTAAATTGGGGGCATTAGTGGTAGTTGACTAAAGCACCTAAACCCGAGGTAAGTTTAGTAACAAGTCCTATTTGCAACCTAAGAACACCCAATAATTTGACAGTATGTGACCGGTCTAAACTATGTGGCATGTTCACCAATGCCAGGAATCAAGATGGGAGAACTAGAGCTACTGTTTGAGGAGGATTTCAATTTTGTAGGAATTTCAGAGACTTGGTTCAACAGCTCTCATGATTGGCTGGCAACCATTCAAGGGTATTCCCTATATCGCAGGGATAGAGAGGGTAAAAAAGGGGGAGGGGTATGCCTGTATATCAAAAATGATGTACAAGTGAATGTGAGAGATGGCATCACTAATGGAGCAAGGGAGGAGGTGGATTCCTTATGGGTAGAGCTGCAAAGGAAAGAAACTAACGGGAAAGTAATACTGGGAGTATGCTATAGGCCCCCTAACCAGAAGGAGGAGGCGGAGGTGGACCCCCATCACAATTGGGATTAGCAGCAAAGATGGGAAGTGTCATCATAATGGGGGATTTTAATTATCCAGACAGACTGGGTGGAAGGAACCGCACATTCATCTAAGGGTCGCCAGTTCCAAAATGTCTTGCAGGACAATTTCATGGGTCAGATGGTAAACGCACCAGCTAGAAACGTTACTAGACCTACTGATTACCAACAATAAAGACTTGATCACAGATGTAGAAACACGGGGCAATTTAGGAAACGGCGATCACAGGTCAATTCGTTTCAGTATAAGTCACACTAATAGGAAACGTAAGGGGAATACAAAGACACTGAATTTCAGAAGAGCCAACTTCCCTAAACTACGAGCCTTGCTAGAAGATACAAATTGGGATAAAATCTTAGGAACAAAGAACATGGAGGAGAAATGGATTTGCTTTAAGAGCATATTAAATAAGGGCATTAGCCAGTGCATCCCAATGGGAAATACATTTAAAAGCGGTACGAAAAGTTCTGGGTTGCTTATCGTCAATGTAAAAATGCATATAAAAGCAAAGGAGAAGGCCTTTAAAAAATACAAGGCTGAGGGATCATCAGCATTCCAACTTAACAAAGAATGCAACAAGAAATGTAAGGGTGTAGTCAGGGCGGCTAAGATAGAACATGAAAGGCACATAGCGGAGGAGAGCAAGTACATAAATGGTAAGAAAGGGAGGTCAGATCATATTGGTCTCTAAAGAATGATGAAGGGAATCTGGTTACAATGGATGGAGAGACGGCAAAGGTATTGAATTTATTCTTCTCCTCAGTCTTCACGAGGAAATCTGGGGGGGGGGGGGGGGCTTCAGTAACCTAAACTGCAGTTTTTATCCTCATGACACATCACAGGAAGCCTCTCCATGGTTAACAGAGGACAGAATTAGAAATAGACTTGAATAACTTAACATTAAGTCACCGGGACCAGGTGGCTTGCACCCGAGGGTCCTTAAGGAACTCAGTCAAGTAATTGCCAGACCATTGTGCCTAATTTTTTACGAACAGTCTACTGACTGGAATGGTACCAGCTGATTGGAGAAAAGCCAATGTGGCACCAATATTTAAAAAAGGGCCAAGATACATTCCTGGGAATTACAGACCAGTTAGCCTAACATCAATAGTATGCAAGCTCTTGGAGGGGATGATAAGGGACTATATACAAGATTTTAGCAATGACAACGGTATCATTAGCAGTAATCGTCATGGATTCACAAAGAATCGTTCTTGCCAAACCAATCTATTTAAATTCTATGAGGAGGTGAGCTGCCATCTAGATAAAGGATGGCCCGTAGACATGGTGTATCTGGATTTTGCAAGAGCATTGGATACAGTTCCCCATAAACGTTTACTGTGCAAAGTAAAGTCAGTTGGCATGGAACATAGGGTGAGTACATTGATTGAAAACTGGCTACAGGAGCGAGTTCAGAGGGTATTGATAAATGGGGAGTACTCGGAATGGTTCAGGGTGGAAAGTGGGGTCCACCAACTCTCTGGTCTCTGGTGCGGCCAAACCTGGAGTATACTATCCAGTTCTGGGCACCAGTCCTCAGGAAGGATGTGCTGGAACTGGAGAACGTCCAGAGATGGTTAACAAGACTAATAAAGGATCTGGAGGATATTGGTTATGAGGAAAGCTTACGAGCACTGAACTTATTCTCTCTGGAGAGGAGACGCTTGAAAGGGGATATTATTTCAATGTAGAAATACCATACTGGTGACCCCACAATAGGGATAAACCTTTTATGAGTACGAGAATTTAGTAAGACACGCGGCCATTCACTAAAATTAGAAGAAAATCTGTTTAACCTTAAACTGCATAGCGGGTTCTTTACTGTAAGAGCAGTTAGGATGTGGAATTCCCTTCCACAGGCAGTGGTTTCAGCGGGGAGCATCGATAATTTAAAAAACTATTAGATAAGCACCCGAACGACCACAACATACAATGTAATACTGACATAAAATCACAGTTGGACTTTTGTAATGATTAGCCATTACTTTTTGCATGAAAAGGAGTGAGTTTTTGCTAAGATTGTTTTTTTTTTTTATTTAAACTTTGTGTATGTCATATATAGTTGTGCTCATAAGTTTAGATATCCTGGCAGAATTTATGATTTCTTGGCAATTTTTCAGAGAATATGAATGATAAAACATAAACATTTTTCTCACTCATGGCTAGTGTTTGGCTGAAGCCATTTATTATCAATGTTTACTCTTTTTAAATCATAATCACAACAGAAACTACCCAAATGACCCTGATCAAAAGTTTACTTACCCTGGTGATTTTGACCTGATAATATACACACAAGTTGACAAAAAGGGTTTTGAATGGCTATTAAAGGTTACCATCCACACCTGTGATCTGTTTGCTTGTAATTAGTGTGCGTGTATAAAAGGTCAAGGAGTTTCTGGACTCCTGACAGACCCTTGCATCTTTCATCCAGTGCTGCACTGACGTTTCTGGATTCTGAGTCATGGGGAAAGCAAATGAATTGTCAAAGGATCTGCGAAAAAAGGTAGTTGAACTGTATAAAACAGGAAAGGGATATAAAAAGATATCCAAGGAATTGAGAATGCCAATAAAACTCTACTCAAGAAGTAGAAAATGAGGGGTTCTGTTAAAACTAAACCACGGTCAGGTAGACCAACTAAAATTCCAGCCACAACTGCCAGGAATATTGTTTGGGATACAAAGATAAACCCAGAAATAACTTCAGGTGTAATACAGCACTCTCTGAAAACATGTGGGTTGACTGTTTCAAGATGCACAATGAGGCACTTGAAGAAAGATGGGCTGCATAGTCGAGTCCCCAGAAGAAAACCATTACTACGCAAATGCCACAAAGTATCCCGCTTACAATACGCCAAACGGCACAGAGACAAGCCTCAAACCTTCTGGCACAGTCATTTGGAGTGATGTGACCAACATTTTGCTTTTTGGCCACAACCATAAATGCTACATTTGGAGAAGAGTCAACAAGGCCTATGATAAAGGATACACCATTCCTACTGTGAAACACGGAGGTGGATCGCTGATGTCTTGGGGATGTGTGAGCTACAAAGGCACAGGCAATTTGGTCAAAATTGTTGGAAAGATGAATGCAATATGTTATCAAAAAAAATACTGGTGGAACATTTGCATTCATCAGCCAGGAAGCAGCGGATGGGACGTATTTGGACATTCCAACATGACAATGATCCAAAACACAAGGCCAAGTTGACCTATCGTTGGCTAAAGCAGAATAAAGTGAAGGTTCTGGAGTGGCCATCTCAGTCTCCTGACCTCAATATAATTGAGCCTCTCTGGGGAAATCTCAAACGTGCAGTTCATGCAAAACAGCCCAAGAATTAACAGGAACTGGAGGCTTTTTGCCAAGAGGAATGGGCAGCTTTACCATCTGAGAAGATAAAGAGCCTCATCCACAAATGCCATAAAAGACTTTAAGCTGTTGTTGATGTTAAAGGGGGCAATACACGGTATTAAGAACTGGGGTATGTATACTTTTGATCAGGGTCATTTGGGTCGTTTCTGTTGTGATTGTGATTTAAAAAGTTTAACGACAGTTGATTGATAATAAATGGCTTCAGCCAAACACCATGAGTGAAAAAAGTTTTTGTATTCATCATTCATATTCTCAGAAAAATGGCCAAGAAATCATAAATTCTGCCAGGGTATGTATACTTATGAGCACAACTGTATGTGTGAGGCAATCAAATGTCAATAAAATAAAGTACATGTATAATAATTGCATGCAAAGTTTTTTGTTTATGCAAATGTTGCTAGGGAGGGGGTCATTGGCTTTCATCAGATTTTTAAAAGATAAGTTCACCTTTTGGAATATATTACATGTTTTACCCATATTTAGGGTGGAACATGTATCATGTTTTATTACCTGCAAACCAGTGTGCATTCATTATTTTTTGTTAAAAGGTGAACTTATCTTTTAAAGGGGTCTGTGACTCAAAAAAGGTTTAAAACCACTGACTTAGGCTGGCCATGCATTATACAATTTTATTGTACAATTCTCCTTTAGATTTACCAAAATCACACATAATATGAGGTCAAACCAAAACCGTTTCAATTTGTTTGCAATCAGAAATGGCCCTTGCACTACTAGTAAATCCAAAGAAAATTAAACTCAAAAATTGTATCGTGTATGGCCAGCTTTACTGTGTTTCCATGGTAACAATTGCAAAGAGCTGGCTTTTACAGTGATTCAAATTCTACCTGAGGCAGCCTTTCGTGAGGAAGCTTTGTGACCCCTCCTGTGTAAACTGAGCCAACACAAAGCAGAGCCATGAATTTGGGTAATAAAGGACGTCTGTCACAGCAGAACAGTGGATAAGGGTTGTGGGTTCTTTAATTAGGTCCTGGCTTTTGGCTGGCATTCTGTTTGATCTAGCTGTGTGTGCATACTTGATGAAATGAATGTGTGTAGGGTGAAGTGGAGGCAGCAAGCTTATGTCAGCAGAAAACATTCTTTAGTTGTGCTGAGCAAGTGGGATGAGAGCAGATTTGATGTAATACCAGGGTCTCATCTGATTCACATGTCATCCACTGGAAAGGAACGTGGCACAGCACTAAAGTGTTTGTGTCTACTTGAAGAACTGAACACATTAGAGCCTTGTCATGGCTCTGGTATCAATTCATTTCACGTAATGGTTATGTAATGGAGATGTCCTAGAAAAATGAAAATGCCCTTTTTGTTTTCTGTCTGGAATTGCAAGTAAATTTTGTGATTTATAACTGCCTGTCCTAAGCTAACCTGAGTAACTCTGGGGGAAGTCAGATTTGCGGTTTTTCCTCAACTCCTTCACCAAATTTTTGGTAAATATTAAAGATGGGGTTGTGTCGAAATAAATAGATGCCAAACCTGTCAAGCCAAATTGCACACAACCATTAAACCATGAAAAACTACAGAACCTATAATTGTCCCTAAACTACCCAAAACCTTAACATGTCACCAATTTAGAGTTAGCAATAAATGCTGACACTAGAATTATTGCTCTCACAATACTGTGTGCAGCAATACCTCCTAATATGCGCGGCACAATCATAATCTTCATATGCAACATGTGCGTTTTTTGTTTGTGTGTCCATGTATGTAGGGGCTTTAATTCATTGTTTAGGATGTTTTAAATATTTTATTAAAGTGATACTAAAGTAATTTGTTTGTAATATAATTTAAAAAAATTAAAATAATATTATACTTCCCTGCACTGGGTAATAGTTTTGCACAGAGCAGCTCATAGCCTCCTCTTCTCGGGTCCCTTGCCGGCACTTCTGGTGCCTCCCCCCTATTCAGTGCCCCAACAGCAAGCAGCTTGCTATGGGGGCACCCGAGCTGAGCTGCAGCTCCCTTTGCCCATTCAGACACAGAGCCATGGGCCAGCCCTGCCTCCTTTCTCTCCTCATTGACTTTGAGTGACTACAGCAGGAGCCAGTGATGCCACGTTGCTATCTCAGCCAATGAGGAGGGAAGTCCCAGACAGCCAAGTCTCTCATGCAACAACATTGGATCTAGATGGGGCTCAGGTAAGTATTGGGGGGCTGAGGGGGGCTGCTGGACACAGAAGGTTTTTTTTTTTTTTTTTTTTTTTTAAGATAAAAAACCTTCTGCCTTTACAACCACTTTAAGCTTTACTTTTTTTTGTAATCAACTGTATTGTTATAACAAGGGGGGATGATGAAGAAGCATGTTACTGTAGATGTGCAAGTGATCAGGCGACTGAATCGCTTCCATTAGAAAGCCAACAGGTGACAGTGAGGATGTAAACAAACTTCCGGCTAATATAGTGGCTGGGAGTCTGTTTACAATTCTGCCATATGTCTGTGGAAGCAAAATAATTTAACACTTTTGAAATGTATGTAGTTGACTGATCTACACAAAAGCAATACCGTGTGTGTATGGTTTAACTTTATGTATTTGATTAAATCTAAGTACCATCATGTTATTAGCTTTGGTGTATAGTTGTTGATGTAAGACTGACTGATGTGCTGTTTAACTGTTTTAGGAGAACAGTTTTGAGCAGTTTATCATCAACTACTGCAATGAGAAGTTACAACAGATCTTTATTGAATTGACTTTGAAGGAAGAACAAGAAGAATACATACGAGAGGTAACCTAGCACACTACTACTGTATGTTTAAGTGTATTTCCATTTTTGCAGTCAAATTTGGGAAAACCCCACTTTGTTCCCATTTCAAACATTATTTCTTACCTTTTATAGTTGTTTCTTTGGAGCACTCTATAGCAAGCTTCTTTTTTTATTTATTTTTTTGAATAAATTTCATTGTGCAATTAGGAGAAACTGAGGAACAGTTCACTTTCAAAATGTATTAACATAGAACATGTCACCCAAATCTTCAGATCCTTAGCCCTTTATTAGGCTGCACATCCAGTTTACTACTGATAATGAGATTTGGCATCACAGTACAGACATGGTTATTTAAGGTAAACAGAACTCCACAATCCTCTTATTAACATTAAATAAAAGCTAGGTTGGATTTTTAAGCACGTAAAAAGGTAAGCAACATTTTTTTTCAAATATTGTTCTATATAGTACAATAGGGACACAGGAGGATGCAATTAAGTTATACTGCTGATTTCAGGAGATTGAAAATTACCAAAACAACGCTGTAAGGACAGCCTAAAATACACCCCTCTGGCTCCCTGCATGCCTAGTGTCCTAGGAGAACAGACATCTGCTCACCTCTAAAAGAAGGAAAACCTTTTATCACATACCTGGTAGCGGAGCCTGATATGATGAGGAAGGCCTCTCCTACACCTCTGACTCAGGGCCCCTGGTAATGTAAACAGAAGGCACAGGAGTGCAGAGTGGCACTAATGCCTCAAAGTCTTGCTAGCAACAGAGCAGGTGTCCACGCTGGCCAGGTGACGTTGTCGGGTGTCTTCAGTAAAGCAGGCAGGTAGCCGGGCAGCGTACTGAAGTAGTCTGGTTCTGGCGACAGTGGGCAGATGAGACGGTTGCTGGTAGCAGACTGTAGGTCAGCAGGGACAGCAAGGTTTTAGGCAGGTACCAGTGACAGCAGGCAAAATAGCAGAGTCAAGCAGGCCAGGTCATGCACTGGCAGGACGAACCAGGTACGGGGGCGCAGGCAGAAGCATGGTCAGGGTACAAGCCAGACAGTCTGTAGATATTACTCCAAACCTAAAATCTCAGTCCCCATTGACGCAGTGTGCATAGGATAGATTTGGAGCTGCCTGTGTTGGGTACAACTAATGTCACTAGCCAGAGTTCTCTTTTTTTATTTATTTATTTTTTTAAATTTCAATCTTTATTCATTTTTTCCATAATTATTTAACACTTCAAAAAAAAAAAACACAGCATTAACAGACTCTTAACATTTATAAAAAGTGCATATTAGCTAAATCTTAAACTTTTGTTTTATCCCAGGGAAAGAGGGAAAGGGAGAAAAAAAAAAAAAGACTAAAAAAATTCTATTGTGCATTAAACCATAATTCCCTATTATTTCCTCCCACTCCCCTTTCCCTACCCCCCCCCCCCCCCCACCCCCACATATTCATACATGGGTTCTTATGCACCTATTCCCAATCTCATCTATTCCTCTTCTATCCTGGGTAGAGCGCCGCTATGATTAGGCCCTCTACTCCAGGGCATTCATTTTTACCAACCAGGGATGCCACATCTTCTTAAACTCTTTGAGGTTACCTCTCTTTATGTAGACTGTTCTTTCTCTACATAGGGTCTTGTTTACTATCCTGATCCAATTGTCTACTGTAGGGGGTTCCCTTGATTGCCATTTAATTGCAATCAATTTCCTGGCCTGAAACAAGCATCTTAAGATTGCTACTGTTTCGCTTTTCTTCTCCCCTGTTTCCATTCTATATCCCAGTATACACGCTTTAGCTTCTCTCTCAAGCTTGATCCCAAATACCTCTCTTATGCTATTAATCTCTCCTGTCCAGTAACGGTGCAAGAGTTCTCTAAAGAGTTCTTAACTTGATGTATTTTCCTCGTGTACCCATTGGCCTACCCCCAAAGGGGCTTTTGCCCCTCCTAGGCATTTTGCCTAGAAATACCCTATGAAGAGGGAAGATGGGGTTGCTAAAGTAGTGGCCAATTTCAGTTGTTGACCCAGCCATTTTCTGTCATAAGACTCTCACTGTCCTTGTTTAAACACCTGGTGGATAAGTCATGTTTAAAGCTTTATTCTTCTTTGAGGCTCCTGCCCTGCAACCTGTAAGGTTCAAAGTTATGTCCTAGAATCAGGGTTCCACTCAACAGATACCTCTGTCCTTCAGCAACTGGAGCTTATGGCTACAGTCTTCCAGCTGTCAGCAGACAAACCATGCTATGATCACTCAATCTCTATTTCTCACAATTACCTGTCCAGTATTATCTACAATTTTCCAGCATGTAAGCTCTCGTTGTGATCAATAAACTGGGCTTAATCTTGATTTGTGGTGCACCCACCGATTCCAGAGTTTTGCGGGGCTCCTACTGCTGAAGGGGTTGACATTTCCAAGGTAGGGATACATGCAGGAGGCTTGCATGAATATATACATTAATACTGTGCCATTAGTTTATACTGGGTGAGTGGTGGGTTTACAGACACTTTAAGTCACTGGTGCCCAATTTACTTTTCATCCCACTATGCACTAAGTAGCAGACTGAGATTGAAAAGTTAAGCTGCTGCATCACCCAAAATGGAGGAATACTAAATGAGGTTTTAGTGACTGGATTTACATCTACATTTACATTGATTCTAGCATAAATCTAGTTGTGAATAGTTTGAATTAGGCCTGAAACTTCTGAGGGCATAGGCCAACTACATAATACGTGACACAATAAGGAAATTAGCAGTGTATTCCTTTTTTTATATTCTTTGAGTTTAAAAAGGAAAATGAACGCGTTTGGCTGATTACTAAATTAACTTAAAACAGAAATTTTGCAACCCAAAAAAAGAAACATTTTGGTGTGTTTATTTTTCTCCAAAATGTTGCCATTGTTAAATGTTGATGACATTTTGTGGGCTTTCTAATGCTGCATTCCATGACCTCCAATTCCCTTCTCAACTCGAACTTCAGTAGTCAGCGACAGCCAGTCATGCAGGAGGAGCACATGTTAAACATTTTCTGTGTGCACTTGGAACTGAACACATTAATTGTAGCCTTGACTGCTAGTCAAAGTGCGCATTCTTCACATCATCATCATCATCATCCTTCTCCGTTCATCATTACATTGTTCGAGAAAAGTTGCTTAACATACAAAACACCAACCCACCCTCCCTAGCTTGCTAACCTAATTCAAGCTCAAACCTCCATAACTAGATGCTTACTTCCATATATATGTAATAGCAGCGGCCTTCTGCTGTTTAAATTCTTGGTGCCTAAATCATCATCGGCACGGCCCATCCCTGTGCAGCAACTTCCAATAGACTTGAATAGGGCCATACTCATAATATCTATATACTAGAAGTAGATCTTCATGACTCTCCTGATCTTGACAAAAACTGATGATTGGGTTTGGCATGGTGATCCAACACCATTCCCAATTTTTTTATTTACAAACCGCAAGACATAAGGGGTCCAACAAGCCAAATTCTTTAAAAAAAAAAAGGGCTTGTAAAAGAACCCATACATCATTGGCTATGTCCCAGTTGGAGATGCAACTAGGAGTACTTGGGGGGGGGGGGGGGGGGTGAACAATAACCAAAATCCTTGTGCTAACCCTAAACAATAAATAAAAATCCCAAATGCCCATACAGGTATATTATTATATTAAAAAGGATACTAATCCAAACAATATACACCATCTTAGCACTGTACATAGTATATCATTTAAAAAAAAAATCCCTTTTTTTCCGTGCTGATTATTTGTCTTTGGGGATGTGGAAGAACTGGATTCAGTTCCTGCTTTGTGTATCTTTTTGACTGTCAGAATTCAGCCAAATAGGGTGAAATGAAGCATTATTAGGTTGCAGGGAAATTATGCTTTGCTGTAGTGCTTTTCATCAAAATATACATCATCATCCACCCTGGCAAGTGTAATGCCTAGTACAAACGATCACCGAATCGGATGAAAACCACTTTCCAATTGATCATACAATAATCTGATTGTTAGTACACAGCTTTCGAGAGCCGATGTTGACAGTTCTTGAGAAATTATCCAAAGGGACAAACACGAACATTTTTCTTGTACAATACGAGAACAAACTATTTTCGTTTAATCAGTACAGTATTCGGAAAAAAAACAGACCATGCATGCTCCGAAACCTAAGTACATTACAATAAAATACAACACATTACATCACTTCCGAAGTTGTAGTCTGTTGTACGAGAATTTTTGTAACTTAAGTAAGCTATTGGTTTTCCATATAAGACAAGCATGCAAAAAAAAAAAAAATCGTCTTGTTTTCTCAATGTGTGTAGAAGGCTTAAGTTGCTGCTAGTGCTGATGCTGCCTTTTAACAACAATAAAAACCTGTCATTTCCCATATCAGTGCATAATATATTCACCGGGGCAACTTTCTAGATGTTTGTGACAGATGTGAGGTAACATGAACAAAAAATTGATCATATGAAAGTCTATAGTTAAAAAAAAATGCTAAGCAACAGTTGCCGTATTTATTGGCGTATAACGCGCACTTTTTTTCTTCTTAACCACTTAAGCCCCGGACCATTTTGCTAGCCAAAGACCAGAGCACTTTTTGCGATTCGCCACTGTGTCGCTTTAACTGACAATTGCACAGTTGTGAAACGTGGCTCCCAAACAAAATTGACGTTTTTTTTCCCTGACAAATAGAGCTTTCTTTTGGTGGTATTTGATCAACTGCGTTTTTTTTTTTTTTTTTTTTTGCACTATAAACAAAAATAGATTGACAATTTTGGAAAAAACAAATTTTTTACTTTTTGCTATAATAAATATCCCCAAAAATTATATAAAAATTTTTTTTTTCCCTCAGTTTAGGCCGATGCGTATACTTCTACATATTTTTGGTAAAAAAATCGCAATAAGCGTTTGATTTGTGCAAAAGTTATAGCGTCTACAAAATAGGGGTTCGTTTTATGGCATTTTCATTAATTAATTTTATTATTAGTAATGGCGGCGATCTGCGATTTTTTTATCGTGACTGTGACATTATGGCGGACACATCGGACAATTTTTTGACACATTTTTGGGACCATTGTCATTTTTACAGCGATCAGTGCTATAAAATTGCATTGATTACTGTAAAAATTACACTGGCAGTAAAGGGGTTAACCACTAGGGGGCTAGGGAGGGGTTAAGTGTGTCCTGGGGAGTGATTCTAACTGTTAAAGGGCATAGCTACGAATGACACTTCACTGATCATAGCTCCCGATTACAGGGAGCTTTGATCAGTGACAGTGTAACTAGGCAGAACGGGGAGAAGCTTGTTTACATTAGCATCTCCCCGTTCTTCAGCTCCATGAGACGATTGCGGGTATCCCCGCGGTGATCCTACTCACGGAGCTCCCGGAAGGATCGCGCGCGGGCCGCTGGCGGGGCGCACGTGACCACATGGCGGCAAATTTAAAGGGACGTACCTGTACGCCCATTTGTCCAGCCGTGCCATTCTGCCGACGAATATGTACATGCGGCGCTCAGCAAGTGGTTAAAGTCAGGGGAAAATCGTGGGTGCGTGTCATACACCGATCCCGGATGTCTCTGAGGGAAGAGGATCGAGTGCCACTGAATTACATAGAACCACGATCTCCTGTGTACCCGGCGCTCCGCCACTCACAGCCTGGCCCCGCATTGGCCCACTGTTCTGTCTATCATATGAGCAGGGCCAGGAGGCGTGGCTGTGAGTGACAGAGTGCTGGGTACACAGAAGATTGCGGCTCTGTGTAATTCAGCGGCGCTCGCGCCTCCTCTTCCCTCGGAGGCAGCAGGGATAATCCAACACTGCTGCAATAATGGGAAAGGTGAGGCTGCAGATGGGCACTGAACAGGCTGCATTGTTGGTCAATTTATAGGATGCAGATGGGCACTGAGCAGGGTGCATTGTTGGTCAATTTATAGGATGCAGATGGGCACTGAGCAGGGTGCATTGTTGGTCAATTTATAGGATGCAGATGGGCACTGAGCAGGGTGCATTGTTGGTCAATTTATAGTATGCAGATGGGCACTGAGCAGGGTGCATTGTTGGTCAATTTATAGGATGCAGATGGGCACTGAGCAGGGTGCATTGTTGGTCAATTTATAGGATGCAGATGGGCACTGAGCAGGGTGCATTGTTGGTCAATTTATAGTATGCAGATGGGCACTGAGCAGGGTGCATTGTTGGTCAATTTATAGGATGCAGATGGGCACTGAGCAGGGTGCATTGATGAGCTGTGACCCTGATTTTGCTTCAAAGTTCTTTATTTAAAATGTACGTTTTTTTCCTTCAACTTCCCTCCTTAAATTGGGGTGCATGTTATATGCCTGTTCTTGTTATACACCGATTAAATATGGTACTTCTCTAGCAATAACTATTTACAATTGTTTACTTATTTTAAATCTTCAAGCTAGTCTTGCATCTGTGTCTAGAACAAGGACATACCTAACATAGCTATGAGAAATATTTACTGCCTTAGACTCTGGCTTATTTCCACTCAAGTGCATGGGAATTTGACACAGTTCAGGGAATGGAGGAGACCAAGTCTGGAAGCAGTTCAAGGGCGCCCAATATGGTCAAACAGTTAATGAAAAGGATACTGCATTTATAACTCCATAAGAAATTAACTACAGAGCTAGCGAGTAATAAAACTGATTTATGTGACTGCTTGGTAAATGGAAATGCATAAAGTATACCCAAAGTTGTATTTTATTTTCCTTTTCCAAAATGGAACTTATTTATTTACCTTTTGCAATTTTTAGGGTATTGAGTGGACCCATATTGAATATTTCAACAATGCTATTATTTGTGATCTCATTGAAAATGTGAGTATTGACCAATCTTATAAACTTATCAGAAATGGGATAAAAGGTAGTAATTCTAAATAGAATACCTCTTCGCAATAATCTGTATGAAAATAATTGCGTTTTCATTAATCTGTCACGGGATATAATAATTCTTTAGGTTGCATCCAAGTGCTTTTTTTTCCTGTCTCTGTAAAAAAAAAAAAAACAGCTGTGTAAAAGAAACATCTGTAATAATGTCCCTGTATATTTAATATGTGAGCTACAGTAAGCCTTAGACACTTCTTTCCAGATCTTTTCCTTGCACTGACTGTTCTAAAATAATTACTGATTACTACTTATAACTGTCATTCTTTTAACTGCCTGCATGCTGTCCAAGTTTGCTTAATATTCCTTGTTAAAGTAGATTTTATAGTTAGATAACTATACTATATTTATTAAAAACTATTTACAGGACACACGGCTGGGTATGATTTTTAATTAGAATTTCAACTTTTAGAGTTCAATACAGATGTATGTAATGCATTGTAGAAACTTGACATGCAGCATTAATGTATTCATTTTTCATGGCGACGCATACCTCCCTGAGCACTATAAATGTTTGTTGCAGTAAGTTCTAAAATTCTGTCTCAGTATAAATTCTGTCTATTTTTGACTGGAGTGTTCTTTTAAGTTAAATATACTGGTGGTTCATAATCGGAATGACTTTATCAGTGAAATGCTCATCAATGTTAGGGCACTATTTATGTACTAAAACTGGAGAGTGCAAAATCTGGTGCAGCTGTGCGTGGTAGCCAATCGGCTTCTAACTGCAGCTTGTTCATCTAAAAGTGGTTGTAAACTGCGTCTGGTAAAAAAAAAAAAAATAGATGATTGTCCGGAGCCACGATAACGTCACTCCCGCCCATACGTGCTGAAGCCCTTGGTTCTGGCACAAAGCTCTGCAGTTACGATAAGGACCTTCAGTGTGCATGCGCCAGTAATGCAGGGTAAATATTTCCTACATACAGGTAAGCGTCATGATAGTCTTACCTAATAGGTAAAAAAAAAAAGTGCTTTACTACCGCTTTGAAGTAGAACTAAAGGTAAAACTTTTCTTTTCACTTTGGATAGAGTAAGCGCTAGGAATCCCAAATTTGGTGTGCAAACCAAGGGGAACCAACATTACAACATATCCAAATTTGGGGTTCCTAGCACCAAGTGGCCCTGAGATACGGGGCCGCAAATTCGGGTTGGAAAATGTCATTTTTTTGCTGAAGAAAAGTGCTTGACATTTTCCGACCCGACTTTAGGGCCTCGTATCTCGGGGCCACTTGGTGCTAGGAACCCAAAATTTGGTGTGCAAACAAAGTGAAACCAACATATCCAAATCTGGGGTTCCTAGCACCAAGTGACCCCGAGATACAGGGCCCCAAAGTCGGTCAACTGTGTCCATCTGCAGCAATGTAATTTTGGGACCCTTTGGGTCCAGAGACCCCAAATGGCTGCAGCTAGGGGGCATCTAGGAACCCTTAACTACCAAGTTTGAAGTTCAGGGGACCTATGGCTGCAAATGGGCACAGTGAGGCTGAAAATGGGCATTGTTGACCCTCTTTTCCACTTACAGTAGCTGCGCATTTCTCACCCTAGGCTTATACTTGAGTCAATACGTTTTCCCAGTTCTTTGTGGTAAAATTAGGTGCCTCAGCTTATATTCGGGTAGGCTTATACTCGAGTATATATGGTACCTCTCAACTTCAGGTCTGGTAATGCTGACTGCTGTCCCACAACAAAGTGTGCCCAGCTTGCTAAAAAAGCTTTATATTCCCCTATCCTTTCTGTACTGTGGCTATTGTAATGCTACTTAATTGGTCACCGCCTGATTGGAGGATTCAAAAAAGACTGCTGTTTTACAGCACATGTGATAAGGGAAAACAAAAGGCCAGTCCTTTTGAAGTGGAAAACGAATTGCAGAAACACCAACATGAAACTCAATAGTTTTAAATGCATTTTCATTTACCTAAAATATATTTCTAATTATATTAATTTTTACTGCTGTTAGATAACGAGTTTATGTGAAATCTCTATTAAAAAAGCCTGCTAATTGTGAAACTTGGCTACTACCCCCAGGTCAACAGAACTAGTGTCCCCCATTGGAAGATTTCCCCTCTCCACTTTTCTGGGGACAACCCAAATGAAGGGATTTTCTTTTACTTTCACTTTCAGGAACAGTAAACAGGACAAATAGAGGATGAATCTCCTAAATGGGGGCACAGACAGCAATAAAAACTGACAAGCATTCTAATTCCTCTCCACTCTATCCAAAACGAAAAAACAAGTTTTGCCTTTTAGTTATACTTTAAGCTTTGACAAAAAAATAAATCTGATAGCTGATTTGTTCCTGTGCCGAGCTGCACCAGATTTTGCACTCCCTAGTTTTAGTAAACCGTCCCCTATGTGTGCAGTTATTAAGGGTTCTGTATGTATCGGCTTTTGTCATTGGTCAGGAACCAAAAGTGAAGAAATACCCAATACAAGTTATTTGCTTACAGACACATTCCAGAAATTCCAGGACCCCAGTGACCCTCAGGTTTCACAGTACCAAGTACATGATCATAGTGTATGTTTGTATGACTTATTTGCAGAACCAAAATGGAATTCTGGCTATGCTGGATGAAGAATGTCTGCGACCGGGCACAGTTACTGATGACACATTCCTGGAGAAACTGAATCAAATTTGTGCTACACACCAGCATTTTGAAAGTCGAATGAGCAAATCTTCACGTTTCCTGAATGATACGTCTTTGCCGCACAGCTGCTTTAGGATTCAGCATTATGCTGGCAAGGTATTACTTCTAAATAAGTATTTTTAATCCATCATCAGAGTGTTCCATTTACACATGAACATACAAACATACAAACAAGCGCAATCCATTTATAGTATGAGCATTTTACACTTTTTATTTACATAATAAACTAAATCTATAAACAAAAATGTAATACATTGTAGCTTACCAGTCCTTAGATGCAGTGGCGGCTGGTGCGAACACTGCCCCCCCCCCCGTGCATGGGAGGTGGACGGGGGCGGTTCCCCGTTAATTCGCCATTATCACACAACTGGGTAGGCTCAAGTCTCAGTGCTCTGAAGTCCATCTGTCCTTAGCTCAGGCATGCAGGCAAGAGGATGTGCTTAGCTGACAGAGCCTGTCCTCCCCTCCTCCAGATGAATAAAAAATATACATGAAGACTTCTGTGATGGTTGACAATATTTTACCCTAGGCCAGGAACAACTGAAGAAATGGGGGGGAAAAAAGTTTAAAACAAGTAACTATACTATACCATTCTATATATTTACTAATGCTGGACGCAAAATGATTAAAATGGTTAATATTAAAAGTGTTTAGTTCTAGTCTAAAGCCCCATACACACTATTAGATTTTCTGCAGATTTTTGTCTTCAGAATTACCAAAACCTGTAGTGCAAGGGCCTGCCTGATTGCATACAAATTGAAACTCTTAAGGTTTGACCTCATATTATATGGTTTTGGTAAATCATAAGACAAAAATCTGCATGTATGGGGTCTTACTGACCAAAAGGGAGAAAGGAAAATAGTAGGTAAATAGCTTGCCATACACTCTTTAAAGGCAAAGTCTACCTTTTGCAAAAATATAACATATATTTGCAGCAAAATAAAAAATAGGCATTTTATTATTTTTAATTTTTTTTTTTTGCAAATGAGCCTTTCAAAGCATTGCAACTGAAATCAATGGATTGTGGGTGCCATGCATAGGCTCCTGCAGACTCTTTTTCTAA
This sequence comes from Lithobates sylvaticus, assembly GCA_028564925.1. NCBI lineage: Eukaryota > Metazoa > Chordata > Amphibia > Anura > Ranidae > Lithobates > Lithobates sylvaticus. The sequence goes on along the minus strand of CM053031.1, from coordinate 145,218,226 downwards.
CTCTGTCTGTATTGAGGTACAGGCATTTAGTTATTAAGATGAAGGCAGTGTCAAAGGACTATGAGTGCAGGAAACGCTGCACTTCTTACATGTTCATCTGTTGCTGTGGCAGGGGGATTTTTTCGTTTATGCATTCAGATGAATGAATGGTACGTCTGTGTGAGTAGGTACCTCGCTGCGACCATAATTCATATGCTAGTTACATAGTCGTTAAGGTTGAAAAAAAGACACCACTCCATCCAGTTCAACCTGTGGTGTGTGTGTGTGTGTGTGTGCGCGTGTGTTTATTTTAATAGTAAAATGTATAGCCATGTATGTTGTGATCATTAAGATGCTCATCTAATCGTTTTTTTAAAGTATCAATTCCCTGATGATACCACTGCTTATGGAAGAGAATTCCACATCCTTACTGCTCTGACAGTAAAGAACCCTCTATGCAGATTAAGGTTACACCACTTCTCTTCCAATTTCAGTGAATGACCACGTATCTTTTTAAACTCCCTTTCACTGAAAAGTTTATTTTCCCTATGCTAGGGTCACCAGTAAGGTATTTGTATATCGTTATCATATCCCTTCTCAATCGTCTCTTCTCCAGAGAGAATACGTTCAATGCTTTGTAGTCTTTCTCCATAGTGAAGATCCTCTAGTCCCTTTATTAGCATTGTTGTCCTTCTCTTAACTCTTTCCAGTTCCACCAGATCCTTCCTGAGGACTGGTGCCCAGAACTGGACAGCATACTCAAGATGCAGCTGGACCAGAGTCTTGTAGAGTGGGAGAATTATCCTTTTTTTCTCGAGTAAATACACTTTTTAATGCATGTTAATATTCTTTTGGCTTTGCTTGCAGCAGCTTTGCACGCCATTACTGAGCCTGTATTCTACTAGAACCCCCAGGTCCCCCCCCCCAGCGAGTAACTTGCGTTCGTATTTTTAGCACCCAAATGCATTACCTTTTACATTTTTCAACATTTAACCTCATTTGGCATGCATTTGCTCACCCCATTATTTTATTTAGGCCTTCTTGTAAGGTTTCCACATCCTTCGCAGAAGTTATTGCCCTGCTTAGCTTTGTATCATCTGCAAAACCTGAGATTGAGCTATTTATCCCATTCTCTATATCATTTATGAATAAATTAAACAGAATTGGTCGCAGGACAGATCCTTGTGAGTTCTCGCTATTTATTCCCACCCTTTGAACCCGCCCCTGTAGCCAGTTTTCAATCTATGTACATGTCCTATGGTCCACTTTTTCAATTCAAAAGTCAAAGCTGCTATGGAGGAGAAGAATCCCCACTTACTGTCACAAGGGAGGTGAGATCCTCTTGGCACCATGTTGCACCCTAAATATGGGCGTGACAACATCTAAAAGATAGTTGGCATTCAATAAAAGTACACAGTCTTTTAATGAGATTTTGTGATACATGGGTATCCTGATTAGACTAGATGGTAGGATAACCCTACACAACGCATGCTTTGCTAGATCTCTGAAGTTTAAGGACTCTTGATAATTGTCATTAAGGGGGTGTGTGACATCAAATCAAATGCAATGACTCGGCTGGCAATTTTTCAGTATTGCAACATACTGACCTTGGTTCCAACTTCACAAGATGTATACATGCTATATTCTCCTTTCCTTCTGCTGAAGTCAAGGTGAGTGGGATTCTTTTGGGCCCCTTTGCAATCACAGATGGGAGTTGACGGGGGTGCCTCATCTCTTCTGTTCATTCATTCTCTCTCTCGAGCCCCTCCTCTCTAAAGTGAGAGCTAACCCAAACATGCAACATCTAAAAGTACTGAGATTTCATAATGTAATGGTAATTGTAGATTAATAAGTTTGATTTACACAGCTTTGTGTTACACAGTTAAAGCTGAAAACACTTTAGCTCAAATTCTGTAATCGCATAATGAACAGTATATTTATGGAAAAAGCTAAACATTTTTAGAGGTAGAATGCTATTTACTGTGAGGGATTAGCTCAGCAGTGGGGTGTGCATGGCTCCCTAGATGAGTCTACAGCGCAGTCAGTAGGCAAACCAGACATCAGGTCTTGGTGAAAACACATGTGCACTTTATTTATTCTATAGTCTATTTCCAGGCATCAGAACAGCAAAACAAAACTGGAAAAAAAACTCCCTGCCACGTGGGGCAACTTACTAACACACTAGGCCATGATTAACGATCCTGGAGCAACCTACTGCTGCCCAGGCACCTGTCAGCAAAAAAAAAAAAAACAGTCCTATACAGATAGGCGTAGTCTCACCACAGGATCTGATTTTGACCACATAGGTAGTTTTGTGCTTCCCAGTCTGACATGCACATTGTACTGGATTCCATAGTAGCCAGTCCTGCTTCCATTGGGCTCATAACCCCTCAGCCAGCCCTGCAAGCCCTCTACACTACAGAAAAAGAAAAAGTCTGCATCCTGCCTCAGGCTGTCCATAGATGGATTGAAATGTGGCCAGCCTTTCTGAACCAGCTGAATTTCGATCCATCTTTGGCCAGCTTAAACCTAGGACAAATTTATCTCCCATCCTGAAAACAACCAAAGGTTTTTCTGGCCTCCTGTTACAGTACTAATTAATTTGTTTTCCAGGTTATGTATGCGGTAGAAGGCTTTGTTGATAAGAACAATGACTTGTTGTATCGTGACCTCTCCCAAGCTATGTGGAAAGCAAATCATGGCCTTATCAAGGATATGTTCCCAGAGGGAAACCCAGTCAAGATTAACCTCAAAAGGCCACCGACTGCTGGTTCTCAGTTCAAGGCTTCAGTATCAACTCTGATGAAAAACTTGCAAACAAAGAATCCTAACTATATTCGGTAGGTCACTCATTTCAGAAAGATCTAAGCACATTTGTATCTACCTTGCTTGTATAGGATATTTTAACATGTACACCAATTGTCACAACTTAAATATAAACACCCCTTATTAATTACTATTTTTGTACTTGTAATAATCAGAATCTGTTACCTTTTCAGATGTATTAAGCCAAATGACAAGAAGGCAGCCCATATTTTCAATGATGCTCTTGTGCGACACCAAGTTAGTTACCTGGGTTTGCTTGAAAACGTCCGGGTCAGAAGAGCAGGATATGCCTTCAGGCAACCATATGATCCTTGTCTTGAGAGATACAAGATGCTGTGTAAACAGACATGGCCACACTGGAAAGGACCAGCAAGGTGTGTGTTTTTTTTTTTTTATTGAACTTGTGGAATAGTATACATAAAGTAATATCTGATGTAAACTATGACTTATGTCCGGTTTGTAACCCTTTGCTTTAAAAATTTAGGTTATAATTAAGATGGAGCATTGTATTTGTTTTGAATGTCCCAATCAACAGCTCTGTTTTAAAGTGTAAGTTCATCTTTACAGAAAATCTTTAAGGTGAACTTACACTGGATCCCCTCCCCACCTCCCTCGGTCCCACTATACCGGAGTCCCGCAATCTCCCATTGTGAGACATCGGGTTGCTGCTTTACCGGTCCAGAGATTTTAAATCACTGCAGCTTTATTTCCTTCTCCATCGCTGACAGGACGGGGTAAGCGGGTTCTGATTGGTCAGCGCCGACCAATTAGAATGCCTCCTATCTTTACACGCTGAGAGGTACGTATAGGACATTAATCCACAGTGATTTCAAATCCCTGGACACAGCGGGTGATCGCGGGACTCCGGTATAGCGGGACCGGTGGGGTGGGGGGTAGGGGGTCCAGTGTACGTTCACCTTACAGATTTTCTGTAAAGGTGAACCTACCCTTTAATATGCATGTCCCGATGGGCAGGTCTTTTTACAGTAATCTAAACAGGATGGGCTGGCCACACACAGATCGAATTTTTGATTCTAGAGCATATATTACACATCTAATTTCCTATCACACTTTTGGAGGCCCTGATACACCAGGACAGAGTAAACACCCACAAAATGACCCCATTTTGGAAACCAAACACCCCAAGGCCTTTTCTAAAAGACATGGGTGCTTCTTTTGAAGACTTAATTTTTTCAGTTTTTGAAAAATGCGGAAAGAATATGATTTTTTATTTTTTTGTTCTTAGACAAAGTTGTCAATTTAACTAAGAGATTTCTCACACAAACAAGCATACTTAGAACTACAACCCAAAACACATTCTACTATGCCTACCAAGTATGGCAATCCCACATATTTGACACTTTTTTAGTGTTTGGACTGATTATGTATCCGACATTTTATCTTCTGTGTCAAATTAGCCAATTGTGTCAAAACCAATGTACTGTAATGGTCGCCTCTGTACAAGTGATTAGGGAATATACTGTAGCTATAAATACAAGCAAATTCATGTTACAGCTTACCATTATTTAGATTTGGTGAAAGCATTATTTTTTATTTATTTTTTTATTTTAATTTTTTCCCCTTTTTATTTTCACCTGTTAACCCTGCTACTAAAACACTTCCTGTCCTAGGTTGGCAGCACTCACACACCATACTGAATCTAAGGCAGAGTAGCACTGTGACCCTAGGCTGTCTTAAGTTGGGCTCTCCATTACATAGACAGAAGGAGTTTACAAGTTGTGTAATTCACAGAACATTGTTTAAGGTTTCAGCTCAGCAGTGTGCTCAGATTTGGTGGCTGCCTTAGTTTTCACTTTTATGCCCTGTTTAGATCTTGTGTTAGCAGCAACTAGCGTTCCCGCTCACGATTTGCATGTGTGTCCTCATGTCATGCATAGGGCAGCCCATTTACTTCAGAGGGCTGCCCTATGCTAGTTTGCCAAAAAAAATAAAACTCCTGATTAGTCACATCCCCTTGTGTATGGCCAGCTACTGGTGGTTCACAAAAAAATTTAATGATTTTCTTTTCTCTGCTTACAGAGTTGGTGTAGAAGTATTACTAAATGACTTAGAAATCCCCAAAGAAGAATTTTCTTTTGGAAGATCAAAAATTTTCATCCGCAATCCACGAACGGTATTTGTTTTTTGACTCGCTATAAAATCTCCATGATATATGTAAAGACACATAACTGTTTAATTTGTAGCTGTACTATGATTGACACATAAAGTGGCTTTAAACCTCTGACATGTAATATGAACAAAACATATCCCTCTATAGTGTGTTTGCCTCAATCCAGAGAACTGTCATTTCTGTCTGCGCCCTCATTTCTTTATGTACACGAGTCACATCTGACAAGATTTCCTGACAGCAGGAGAAAAAAGTTGACCACTTCAGCTCTGTTCCTGTGTGCTGTGCAAAGAGGGTGTGTCCCTTGCCTCCAATCAGCTCTCAAAGCACCCCTCACTGAGCTCTGCAGAGTGCAACTTCAGCTACCCTCCCTCTGCATTCTAAGTTCAGACAAGACCAATTCTGAACTTTGAAGAGCTGTAGAGGATAGGACTGCAGATAAACAGGTCCAACTTGTGTAGGAGGATTTTTTTTCATCTGTGTATCGTCCGAGGCTAGTCACTTCCCTGGATATACAGTATATGTAAGGGTTTACAGCAAGTAAGGTACCTTTTGAGTGCCTTGGTTATCTGGCCTAGAACCACTGTCTGCAAAGGGCCAGAGAACACAATGTAGTTGATTAGGGGTGCTCTGGATCCTTTGGGACTATAGCAACTACGTAGCTACCCTATATTCTATGAAGAATAACACCGAGCCATCCAAGAATTACCGTATTTATCAGCATATAACACACACTTTTTTCCCCTTAAAATCAGTGGAAAATTGTGGGTGTGTGTTATATGCCGAACCCGATCGATCCCTGTCGATCTCCGCTGATTGTGAGCGGAGTAATCGCCGCCGAGATACACATAGCCGAGTGCACTCGGCTCTTCTTGGCTCCGCTCACAGTCACGCCCAGTCCCGCCATTGGACCTGTGTTATGTCCATCATAGGGCGTGACTGTGAGCAGAACCGAGTGCACTCGGCTATGTGTATCTCAGCTCCGCCCAGTCCCTGCGATCTCAGCGGCGTTCGCTCTGCCCAGTCTCGGCGGCACCAATTTTGAATGCATCCAAGGCTGCACTGGACACTGGGGGCAAGGCTGCACTGGACACTGGGGGCAAGGCTGCACTGACAAGGCTGCACTGGACACTGGGGGCAAGGCTGCACTGGCAAGGCTGCAAATGACACTGATAAGGCTGCATTGATGGGCATTTAAATGTAAGTTTTTGTTTGTTTTTTTTTCCCTCAAACTTCCCTCCTAAAAGTTTTTTTTTTCCTTTAAAATTCCCTCCTAAACTTGGGGTGCGTGTTATACGCCGGCGCGTATTATACGCCGATAAATACGGTAGTTGTGCGTGTTGTTAAAAAACCTATACCCGTGGAAAACTTCAGTTATCCTGCTTTAGCTCCTGAACAGTGCCAAATTATAGGGTGGATCTTCAACATGTGGTTCAGTAAAAGGCGCCAGTCATGTGGTCCTCTCTGTTCTGAAGCTTGGTCAGGAAACAGTTTGGTCAAGGCACATTTTGAAATTCTGCATCTCAAGGCGCACCATTCTGTATCAATGTAAAAAAAAAAACTAATAATTTTACATAATCCAGCAACATCCACACACATAGGACACCGCAACATTAGAAGTGATTTATTCTTCCAAAGCAAATTCACCTTTGCAAACTGGTACTTACTAGTATTGAAGTGCTTCTCTCCCTCATTCAGCTAATGTGACCCCAGTGCTGACAGAGAGGGGCAGACAAGGATGCTGTGCAGGCGTCATCCTTATCAACTCATGAAGTCATTGGTTGTTAGGACGCTGGCACCTGGAAGGTTGCTTAACGAAAACCTGTGGCTTTGTTTAACCATTTGCCATCCGCTGTCGGCACATATACGTCGGCAGAATGGCACAGCTGGGCAAAGTAACGTTGAAATTCCCGCCACGCGCGCCTATCGCCGCGGGGATACCTGCAAACGTGTCACGGAGCTAAAGAACGGGGAGATGCCGATGTCATTGGGAGCAATAGCGTCCCTAGGGGGGGGCAGAGGGGGCCCTGACCCCCCCAAAATGATGCTGTGCCCCACCATGTGCCCCCCCAAAAAAAACACCAAAAAAAAACTTTTTTTTTTTTTTTTTTACAAAAAGGCAATGTCTTTTTGTTTGCATCCGTAGCGGATGCGCCACATCTTACTCAGGCTGCCGCTGGAGTAACACAGTCTATATTGAGAGGGGGAGTATTCTTCTAGCCTGGACGCGTGGGTAAGTGTGTGCACTGCAGTACACTGTAATCACTGAACTGTATTATCTCCATCCCTTCTCTCCCCCATCTGTCGCTCCCCCTCTCCTGTTCTTTCAAGACCTTCACAACTTACTTTCACTTTCAGTTAGGCAGGTAATGGACTATGCAAATTTCTTTCCTGCATCCACAGAGTGCAGGAAAGAAACTTGCGTGATTCCCCCATTAACACAGACAGTGGTGACATGGGAATATCCTTCCTGCCCAGCAATTGTATTCTCCCAACAAACAGTCATTATCACTAGTGGCTATAGCAACCACTAGTGATAATCATAAGAGTATCTGTCAGGCTGGTTGTTCCCAATTTGATACATTCAGCCTGCTCATTAATGGTTCAAACCTCAACCAGCTGAGATTTAAACTGCCTATGGCTGGTCTTAGCACTTAGGCAGCCCATACATTGATCACTTTTTTCATTTAACTAGTATGTTGCATGAAAAAAAAAGAAATGATCCAATTCTCCCATCTACACATTATAGGTGGATGGGGGAATCCTTGCAGTGTGGACCAGTGGTGGAACTACCAGGGTTGCTGTCCTGGCTATTCACAGCGCTGGTCTCTGTCTCCATGGCAGCAGTGGCACATTGGAACCCAGTGCTGGTTACTTTATGGGGCTAATGTACAGGAGAGCCAGCACAATTTGTTGTTAGAGATGGGCAGGGCATGTTCAAAATTCCACATGCCCGAGCCCGTCAGAAAGCCCACACTGCACGGTGCTAAGCACAAGCAGTGAGACATTTCCTGGTCCGCAGCTGCACAGATCAGGAATGTCTCACTGCCTGTGATTAGCCGTGTGCAGCGTCGGCTTCCTGGCGGGATCGGGCAAGTGGGATTTCAAACACACCCGAGCCCATGTCTAATGGTTGTAGAGTAGACAGTTGACCTCCTGCAGGTTGCTTAGCAGCAGTGCAGCCTTCTCTGACATGCTGATAGTGATGCAATCCAGGTGATGCTCCTAGTCAAATCCTAGTGTTAAATATCATAGTGATTTTATTGATCAAAGCCCACACCTTACAGGCATAGAGCCCACATGGCTGCTGAACATACGGTGGATGTGGTTGTACTCTTGGTGCTAATAAATACTGTGTTTATTAGATCTGACTGGGAGCATCACCTGGATCACATCCGATCAGCATGTCAACAGAGAAGGTTATACAACATTACTGCTGCTAGGTGACCAGCTGGGGTCTCGGGTCTCTACAACCAATAGTGCCAGCCTTCCCCTGCATGCACCCATAATGTCACCAGCACTAGGTCCTAATAGACTGCTGCCACTGCCAAGGAGACAGATGCCAGACCAGCACTGTCAATAGCAGGGGCAGGACAGCAAGAGGAGGCTGGGGAACACCACAGTGGCAGAACACCAAGGCCCGGTGGCAAGACAACCTTTGCAACCCTGATAGTTCTCCCACTGCTTTGGACCCTTATATTTTCTTGGTATGCTGGTGACATATATCTCTTGTTTTCTGCCACCCTGGGGATCGTAGTAAAATTGCATTTTATAGTTGCCCCCCTACTTTTGTCCCTGTCCCCCCATGTGCCCCCCCTAAATATGAAAGCTGGAGACGCCACTGATTGGGAGCAGCGATCAGTGTCCACGTCACACAAGCCCACCCCCCAGACAGTTAGAAACACTCCTTTAGGACATACTAAACCCCTACCCGCCCCCTAGTGGTTAACCCCTTCACTGCCAGTGACATTTTTACAATAATCAATGCAATTTTATAGCATCAATCGCTGTATTAATGCCAATGGTCCCAAAAATGTGTCAAAATTGTCCGATGCGTCTGCCATAATGTCGCAGTCACGGTAAAAATCGCTGATCGCCGCCATTACTAGTAATAAAAATGGCATAAAACTATTTTGTAGACGCTATAACTATTGCGCAAACCAATCAATAAACGCTTTTTTTTTTTTTTTGTTTACCAAAAATATGTAAAAGAATACGTATTGGCCTAAACTGAGGAAAAAAAGGTGCTTTTGTATATTTTTGTGTGGATATTTTCAAAATCAAAAAAGTCGCTATTTTTTGTTTATAGCGCACAAAAAAAACCCCACTGGGGTGATCAAATACCACCAAAAGAACGCTCTATTTGTGGGTAAAAAAGGACGCCAATTTTATTTGGGAGCCACGTTGCATTACCGCGCAATTGTCAGTTAAAGCGACGCAGTGCTGAATTGCAAAAAGTGCTCTGGTCAGGAAGAGGGTAAATCCATCCGGGGCTGAAGTGGTTTAATGCACCCTGGTTAAAAAAGGCTGTAATAGATCACAATGACTAGAACAGTTGATGCAAAACAGGAAAGGATTCAAGTATGAAAGAATGGAGTATTGATTATTGCCTGCAGAGTTAACTCTCTATGCAGGCTTGTCCTCTCATTTAGGACAAACCAGATAAATGAACTCATTTACACTAAACCCTCACCCATTCTCTATAATAAAGGTAGAACATTTTATTTTATTATCTTACTAAGACCATCCTAGTAAATATTAGTGAATTTACAAAAACTAAGCTATTGTGCGGCCTCCTTGACGTGTGTATGGCAGCACTTGAGGCCCCCTGTATTTACCACGTTAACCACCCTAGTTGTACATAGTTGTATATAGTACTGTGCAAAAGTTTTAGGCAGGTGTGAAAAAATGCTGTAAAATAAGAATGCTTTAAAAAAAATATGTTTTCATTGTTTTTATCAATATACAAAGTGAAAAATGACTGAAAAGAAGAAAAAGCTAATTAATATTTGGTGTGACTACCCTGTAGCTTTAAAGTGGTTCTAAACCCTTAAATAACACTTTGACCTACAGGTAAGCCTAGATTAAGGCTTACTTGTAGGTCCAAGAAATATCTCCTTAACCTATACGGGTAAGGAGATATTTTACAAATAAAGTGCACCGCTGTCTACGGCGCATGCGCACCGTAAACAACAGCGCAGGTGCACTGGGCGCGCCGCAAGGGAAGGCAAACATGCCGTCATGGCTCCCGCGCGCATGCGTCGGAGTGACGCCATCGCTGCTCCGGCCATTCACAGCGCTGGAGCAGCGATACCCGGAAGGAAGATGGACGCTTCGTGCTACAGGGGATAGCGGTGACATCGCTGGCTCCTGTGACACACCTAATGAGCTACTATGCAATGCATAGTAGTCCATTATGCTTTACCTTTGCAGGGAAACAGAGGAAGCAAAACCCATCAGGGTTTACTTCCTCTTGAAACCAGCATGAATTCTTACACTTGCATACTTTGTACACTTGCACAAAGTCAGGGTTTTTTGTAAGAATAGAGTCAGGTGTATAATTAACCAATTATACCAAGCAGGTGATAATAATTACTTTCATACGTAGTTTGAAAAACAGTCTCTAACTGAAACCGAAACAGCTGTATATAGGAGGCTTAAAACTGGGTGGGGAACAGCCAAACTCTGCTACTAAGGTAGCTTGTGGAAGACCATTTGGGCGGCACAGTGGTGTAGTGGTTTTCACTCTCACCTAGCAGTAAAAACGGTTGCTGGTTCAAATCTCAACCACGACTCTACCTGCCTGGAGTTTGCATGTTCTCCCTGTGCCTGCGTGGGTTTCCTCCGGGTACTCCGGTTTCCTCCCACACTCCAAAGACATGCTGGTAGATTAATTGGCTTTTGTCCAAAAATTGGCCCTAGTATATGAATGGGGACCTTGGATTGTGGGCTCCTTGTGGGCAGGGACCGATTTGAGTGTGCAGTGTACAATGATATGGAAAATTGTAGACACAGGTTGAACTGGATGGACTGGTGTCTTTATTCAACCTTATTAATTATGTAACTATTCAACTATGTCACAGGTCATACACTATGGCAAGACTGAGCACAGCAATAAGACACAATGTAGTTACATTACATTACCAAGGTCTCTCTCAGGCAAAGATTTCAAAGCAGACTGGGGTTTTTCAAGATGTGCTGGTCAGGCTCGTTTGAAGAAGAACAAAGAAATAGGCAAGGTTGAGGACCATAGACACAGTAGTCTGCCAAGGAAACACAATGCAGTAGGCGAAAGACACACCATACTTTCTTCAGTGGTGGAAATCAGTGGGACCCAATTGCACTCGACCACTGTCCAAAGAAGTCTGGCCAGCAGTGGCCTTAATGGAAGAATTGTGGCCAAAAAGCCATACTCAACTATTGCATGAAAACCTAGGAACTGAGGTGCAGTAAAATGGCAGCAGGTGCTCTGGACTCATCAGTCAAAATTGTAAATATTTGGCTGTAGCAGGAGGCTGTTTGTTCACTGAAGGGCTGGAGAGAGGTGCATTATCCACTTTAGCCCCGGACCAATTGTCAGCTTAAGGACCAGAGGTCTTTTTTCAATTTCGCACTGCACTACTTTAACTGGTAATTGCGCGGTCATGCAATTTTGTAACCAAACGAAATTTGCGTCCTTTTCTTCCCACAAATAGAGCTTTCTTTTGATGGTATTTGATTGCCTCTGTGATTTTTATTTTTTGCGATATAAACGGAAAAGGAGCGAAAATTTTGAAAAAAAAAGAGATTTTCTACTTTTTGTTATAAAAAAAATCTAATAAACTCAATTTTAGTCAAACATTTGGGCCAAAATGTATTCAGCCACATGTCTTTAGTAAAAAAAATGCCAATAAGCGTATATTTATTGGTTTGCGCAAAAGTTATAGCGTCTACAAACTAGAGTACATTTTCTGGAATTTACACGGCTTTTAATTTATGACTACCTATCTCATTTCTTGAGGTGCTAAAATGGCAGGGAAGTACAAAACCCCCCCAAATGACCCCATTTTGGAAAGTAGACACCCCAAGCTATTTGCTGAGAGGCATGTTGAGCCCATTGAATATTTTTTTTTTTTAGTCCCAAGGGATTGAATAAAGACAAAAAAAAAAAAAAAAAATTTTTTTTTCATAAAGTTGTCACTAAATGATATATTGCTCACACATGCCATGGTTATATGTGGAGATGCACCCCAAAATACATTTTGCTGCTTCTCCCGAGTATGGGGATACCACATGTGTGGGACTTTTTGGGAGCCTAGCCGCGCACGGGGCCCCGAAACCCAATCAACGCCTTCAGGGTTTCTAAGGGTGCAAATTTTTGATTTCACTCCTCACTACCTATCACAGTTTTGAAGGCCATAAAATGCCAAAATAGCACAAAACCCCCCAAATGACCCCATTTTGGAAAGTAGACACCCCAAGCTATTTGCTGAGAGGCATGTTGAGTACATGGAATATTTTATATTTTGCCACAAGTTGCGGGAATATTACAAACTTTTTTTTTTTTTTGCCCAAAGTTGTCACTAAATGATATATTGCCCACACATGCCATGGGCATATGTGGAATTACACCCCAAAATACATTCTGCTGCTTCTCCTGAGTACGAGGATACCACATGTGTGGGACTTTTTGGGAGCCTATCCGCATACGGGACCCCGAAAACCAAGCACCGCCTTCAGGATTTCTAAGGGCATAAATTTTTGATTTCACTCCTCACTACCTATCACTACCTATCACAGTTTTGAAGGCCATAAAATGCCAAGATGGCACAAAACCCCCCCAAATGACCCCATTTTGGAAAGTAGACACCCCAAGCTATTTGCTGAGAGGCATGTTGAGCCCATTGAATATTTTTTTTTTTTAGTCCCAAGTGATTGAATAAAGACAAAAAAAAAAAAAAAAAAAAAAAAATGTATTCAAAAAGTTGTCACTAAATGATATATTGCTCACACATGCCATGGTTATATGTGGAATTGCACCCCAAAATACATTTTGCCACTTCTCCTGAGTACGGGGATACCACATGTGTGGGACTTTTTGGGAGCCTAGCCGCGTACGGGGCCCCGAAACCCAAGCACCACCTTCAGCATTTCTAAGGGTGTAAATTTTTGATTTCACTCCTCACTACCTATCACAGTTTCGAAGGCCATAAAATGCCAAAATTGCACAAAACCCCCCCAAATGACCCCATTTTGGAAAGTAGACACCCCAAGCTATTTGCTGAGAGGCATGTTGAGTACATGGAATATTTTATATTTTGCCACAAGTTGCGGGAATATTACAAACTTTTTTTTTTTTGCCCAAAGTTGTCACTAAATGATATATTGCCCACACATGCCATGGGCATATGTGGAATTACACCCCAAAATACATTCTGCTGCTTCTCCTGAGTACGGGGATACCACATGTGTGGGACTTTTTGGGAGCCTATCCGCATACGGGACCCCGAAAACCAAGCACCGCCTTCAGGATTTCTAAGGGCATAAATTTTTGATTTCACTCCTCACTACCTATCACTACCTATCACAGTTTTGAAGGCCATAAAATGCCAAGATGGCACAAAACCCCCCCAAATGACCCCATTTTGGAAAGTAGACACCCCAAGCTATTTGCTGAGAGGCATGTTGAGCCCGTTGAATATTTTTTTTTTTAGTCCCAAGTGATTGAATAAAGACAAAAAAAAAAAATATAAAAAAATTTATTCAAAAAGTTGTCACTAAATGATATATTGCTCACACATGCCATGGTTATATGTGGAATTGCACCCCAAAATACATTTTGCTGCTTCTCCTGAGTATGGGGATACCACATGTGTGGGACTTTTTGGGAGCCTAGCCGCGTACGGGGCCCCGAAACCCAAGCACCGCCTTCAGGATTTCTAAGGGTGCAAATTTTTGATTTCACTCCTCACTACCTATCAGTTTCGAAGGCCATAAAATGCCAAAATAGCACAAACCCCCCCAAATGACCCCATTTTGGAAAGTAGACACCCCAAGCTATTTGTTGAGAGGCATGGTGAGTATTTTACAGCTCTCATGTGTTTTTGAAAATGAAGAAAGTAAAGAAAAAAAATTTTTTTTTTCTTTTTTCAATTTTCAAAACATTGTGACAAAAAGCGAGATCTGCAAAATACTCACCATACCTCTCAGCAAATAGCTTGGGGTGTCTACTTTCCAAAATGGGGTCATTTGGGGGTGGTTTGTGCCATCTGGGCATTCCATGGCCTCCGAAACTGTGATTGGCAGTGAGGAGTGAAATAAAAAAATTACACCCTTAGAAAGCCTGAAAGCGGTGCTTGGATTTTGGGGTCCCGTACGCGGCTAGGCTCCCAAAAAGTCCCACACATGTGGTATCCCCGTACTCAGGAGAAGCAACAGAATGTATTTTGGGGTGTATCTCCACATATGCCCATGGCATGTTTGAGCAATATATCATTTAGTGACAAGTTTTTGTAAAAAAAAAATTATTATTTTTTTTTTTTTTCATTATTCAATCTCTTGGGACCAAAAAAAAAAAATATTTAATGGGCTCAACATTGCTCTCAGCAAATAGCTTGGGGTGTCTACTTTCCAAAATGGGGTCATTTGGGGGGGGTTTGAACTGTCCTGGCATTTTATGCACAACATTTAAAAGCCTATGTCACACGTCACCCACTCTTCTAACCACTTGAAGATAAAGCCCTTTCTGACACTTTTTGTTTACATGAAAACATATTTTTTTTTTTGCAAGAAAATTACGTTGAACCCCCAAACACTATATATATTGTTAAAGCAAAGGCCCTACAGATTAAAATGGTGGGTGTTGCATTTTTTTTTTCCACACAGTATTTGCGCAGCGATTTTTCAAACGCATTTTTTGTGGAAAAAATACACTTTTTTTTATTTTAATGCACTAAAACACACTATATTGCTCAAATTTTTGATGAAATAAAAAATATGATCTTAGGCCGAGTACATGGATACCAAACACGACATGCTTTAAAATTGCGCACAAACACGCAGTGGCGACAAACTACATACATTTTTAAAAGCCTTTAAAAGCCTTTACAGGTTACCACATTAGATTCACGGAGGAGGTCTACTGCTAAAATTACTGCCCTCGATCTGACCTTCGCGGTGATACCTCACATGCATGGTGCAATTGCTGTTTACATATGACGCCAGACCAACGCTTGTGTTCGCCTTTGCGCAAAAGAAGGGGGGGCAGGGGTGCTTTTTTTTTTTTTTTTTTAGTTTTTCTTTTTATTTAGCTTTTTTATTTTATTTTTAAACTGTTCCTTCCATTTTTTTTTTCTTAGTTGTCATTTTTATTGTTATCGCAGGGAATGTAAATATCCCCTATGATAGCAATAGGCAGTGACAGGTACTCTTTTTTTGAAAAAATTGGGGTCTATTAGACCCTAGATCTTTCCTGTGCCCTCAAAGCATCTGACCACACCAAGATCGGTGTGATAAAATGCTTTCCCAATTTCCCAATGGCGCGGTGGGTATGCCCACCATTAGAATACCTCCCTTCATCCACCCACTTCTAATGATGGGCATACATGCACCATTTATATATGCCGAAGCATGGGGGCATCCTCCCGCAAAAAAAGTTATGCCACGTATACATGGTCGAACTTTTTTCGACCGTATGTACGTGGCATTAGGAGCAAAATCGCTCCTCCGCCCTCTGCTGCCCCCATGCTTCGGCATATATGCTCTTTTTTTTTAACTGTGGTGGTGAAATCACCTCCTACAGCATTGGAGTCGCGGCTTTATGTATCGTGGGAGCAAACGCTGTTGCTGTCAAGATAAATAAATCCACGCTGCAACTGAATGGCGTACCTGCTAAGCAAATAATGGTTAACATTAAAACAAAGTAACATTACAGTATAACAGTAAGACCTTACCATACCATACCTGCAAAGCAAATACCAAAAAAAAAACATAGTAAAAAATAAAACATTTTGTTAACGCAACCGGTGCCTAAAATATATATATGCCGAAGCATGGGGGCATCCTCCCGCAAAAAAGTTATGCCACGTACACATGGTCGGACTTTTTTCGACCGTATGTACGTGGCATTAGGAGCAAAATCGCTCCTCCGCCCTCTGCTGCCCCCATGCTTCGGCATATATGCTCTTTTTTTTAACTGTGGTGGTGAAATCACCTCCTACAGCGTTGGAGTCGCGGCTTTATGTATCGTGGGAGCAAACGCTGTTGCTGTCAAGATAAATAAATCCACGCTGCAACTGAATGGCGTACCTGCTAAGCAAATAATGGTTAACATTAAAACAAAGTAACATTAGAGTATAACAGTAAGACCTTACCATACCATACCTGCAAAGCAAATACCAAAAAAAAAACATAGTAAAAAATAAAACATTTTGTTAACGCAACCGGTGCCTAAAATATATATATGCCGAAGCATGGGGGCATCCTCCCGCAAAAAAGTTATGCCACGTACACATGGTCGGACTTTTTTCGACCGTATGTACGTGGCATTAGGAGCAAAATCGCTCCTCCGCCCTCTGCTGCCCCCATGCTTCGGCATATATGCTCTTTTTTTAACTGTGGTGGTGAAATCACCTCCTACAGTGTTGGAGTCGCGGCTTTATGTATCGTGGGAGCAAACGCTGTTGCTGTCAAGATAAATAAATCCGCGCTGCAACTGAATGGCGCACCTGAAAACAAAAAAATGGTTAACAATAAAACATACCTGAAAAGCAAGCATGATAAAACATAATAAAACATTGCAGAATAGAATAGAGTAAAAAAGAGCAACAATAGAGAGAGAACAATAAAACGACAACTATTTTTGGTTTTTTATTTTATATTTTTTTTGGGGTTTTTTTTTTTTTTTGTACTTTTTTATTTTTTTTTTATTTTTTACACTTTTTTTTTAAACTATAACTATAATTTTAACTGTAACGGTCGGGTCTCAAAATGCGATGGCATTCTTGAGACCCTGTAACTATAATTTGAACTGCAACGGTCGGGTCTCAAAATGCAATGGCATTCTTGAGACCCTGTGAAAGTGTATCCTAGCCTGTGAAATGCTGTACCCTACGCTAATACCTCACTAGTTCGTGGTAGCGTTCAAAGCATTCACCAACGCAGAGACCAGGATTGTCAGGACAGCGTGGACAATAATAACGGGTGTCACGCCTAAATCCGCGCTTGCTACAGACACGACATCTTCTTTGGGGGGCTCGTTGGGTAGGGGTACTCTGGAGGACATGAGGATAATGCCTCTCATGCAGCCGGCTTACTGCATTTGGTAGGGGATGGTGAGGTGTGGAATCGCCTGGATACAGGAGTTCCATGACAACCGCTCCCTGGAATTCAAGGAAGGGTAACGTCCCGCCTGAAGCTCCGTATAGCACATGAGCATTCAGCAAAGCCAATTGGAATAAATAAATAGACACTTTTTTGTACCAGCGTCTAGCCTTACGGACAACTAGGTACGGCGCCAACAACTGGTCGTTGAGGTCCACCCCCCCCATATTAAGGTTGTATTCGTGGATACAGAGGGGTTTCGTCACAACACCAGCCGCCGTACGAATTTGGACTGTCGTGTCTGCATGAAGGGAGGTAAGAACGAAAACATTCCTATTATCCCTCCACTTCACAGCGAGCAAGTTATTACACTTCAAGCAGGCTCTCTCCCCCAGCCTAAGACGGGAATCTACAAGCCGCTGGGGAAAGCCCCGGCGATTAGGTCGCACGGTGCCACATGCTCCAATCTGATGATCAAACAAGTGACTAAACAGTGGCACGCTCGTGTAATAATTGTCCACGTACAAGTGGTACCCCTTTCCGAATAAGGGTGACACCAAGTTCCACACTATCTTGCCAGCGCTCCCTATGTAATCTGGACAGTTCTCCGGCTCTACGTGACTATCTTTTCCCTCATAAACCGAAAAGCTCCACGTATAGCCTGTTGCCCTGTCACAGAGCTTGTAGAGCTTGACCCCGTATCTGGCACGCTTGCTGGGAAGGAACTGTTTGAAAGACAAGCGGCCAGAAAACTTAATCAGGGACTCGTCAACGCAGACAACTTGATTGGGCGTAAACAAGGCTGCAAAACATTGGTTGAAGTGGTTTATGAGGGGCCGAATTTTGTAGAGCCGATCAAATTCAGGGTCTCCACGAGGACGACAAAGTTCATTGTCACTGAAGTGCATGAACCGCAAGATCTGTTCGTATCGTGCCCTGGACATGGAGGCAGAGAACACGGGCATATGGTGGTGCGGTGAGGTGGACCAATAAGACCTCAGCGTCGGGAATTTGTGTATGCCCATGTTGAGGGAAAGGCCCAGAAAGGTCTTAAATTCGGAAACCGTAATTGGTTTCCAATCTCTGGCAAGGGAAGGCACTTGGGGATTAGCGGCGATGTGTTGACCAGCGTATATATTACTTTGGTCCACAATAGATCTATAGAGATCTTCCGTGAAAAACAGCGAATAAAAATCGGATGGCTTAAAATCAGCTGTTTCCACCTGAATACCGGGTTGGCCAGTGAATGGGGGAAGTACGGGTTCTGCAGAAGTGGTGGGCACCCAATCAGGATTGGCGAATTCTGCAGGAAGGACACTATGTGATCGACGGGCCTGCCTTTGTCTTCTTCTTGGTGGCAGCGGGACACTACTTGTGCTTGCCACCTCGCCAGCTTGAACTGCACTTATGGGACTCGCCACGTCACCAAGTGTTACTGCAGTGCTGGTTTGACTACGTCCAGGGTGTACTAGGCCGCTGGTGCTTGCCAGTTCACCAGAAGGAATAGCGGCGCTAGTACTTCTCTGCTCCATACGAGAGACCTGCGGTTCCTGCACCTCAACAACATCAGAAGATCGGGATCGGGTACGCCTGACCTTAGCAGGGACCACACCTTCGTCGCCAGAGCTATCTGTCATGGAGCCGCTGTCGTCTACTGGATCGTATTCTGAGCCTGATTCTGACAGATGAGTGACCTCCTCTTCACTATCTGACATACTCAGAAACAAGTAGGCCTGTTCACTAGTGTACTTGCGATTTGCCATTTTGGGCTCTAAATTTAGTAGTACACTAGTGAGATTCACAGGAAAAAAAGCTCCTAGGCTGCTGGCGAATGAATCAAAACGCTACCAAAAAAACTGTTAGCGATCGCAGGGATCAGGCCTGACTCTGCGAACGCTGCAGTTATGTGTGCTTAGTGTTTTGGAAGTGACAGTGATCGATCGATACTGCACTTGGGTGGGCTGGGCTGGGCTGGGCGGAGGGGGAAAACGCAGGTGCTAGCAGGTATCTGGGCTGATCCCGCTAACAATGCGTTTTTTGGAACCCTAAACTGCTGGGACGCTAGTATAGATCTGATCAGATCAGATATTGATCTGTTCAGATACTATACCACTAAGGGAGGTGTATGCTTTGCGCGTGGGTGTTTGCGGTACTGGCACTAACCTGGGGCGACGCAGACCTTATTTGACCCTAACACCTAATTGATATCACCCGCCGGGCGATCAGGGGGTTAAACCGATAGTTGGGTAATAAATGGCGGGTGCCCTGACAGTATAAAAAAACAAGCTAACTAACCAGCGTCACCCGTAACAGTTATACGGTGATCACTGGTGAAAGGGTTAACTAGGGGCAATCAGGGGGTTAAAACCTTTATTAGGTAATATATGGGGGTACCTGACGATATATAAAAACCTGACGGGGAACCTAAATAACTAAATAACTAACTGGCTAACCAGCGTCACCAGTGACACTTATACTGTGATCACTGGTGAAAGAGTTAACTCTAGGGGCAATCAAGGGGTTAAAACCTTTATTTAGGTTGTAATATGGGGGTACCTGACCTATAAACCTATTTATAATCCTATATAAACCTGGCGGTTACCTAAAAAAAAAACTGGCTACCTAGCGGCACCAGTGACACTAATAGAGCGATCAAAATAAACGATCGCTTAGTGACACTGGCAAAAGGGGGTGAAAGGGTTACCTAGGGGGCAATCAAGGGGTTAAACCTTTATTGGGGGGGGGTAGGGGGCTACCTTGGACCTAAAGGGGCCTAAAACTAACTGCCCTGACAGTTATTGCAGTCACACTGACACTAAATGCAGTGATCAGTAAAATAAATGATCACTGCAATCAGTGACACTGTGACAGGGGGGGCAGGGGGTGATCTGGGGGGTGATCAGGGGGTGACAGGGGGGTGAAATGTGTGCCTATGTGTACCTGGTGTCAGTGTAGTGTTTGTGCACTTACTTGATGTCTTCTCCGCTCGGCGTCCCGGTCAGAAAGACCGACACGAGGAGCGTGACATCACTTCCCCTTGCCTGTGTTTACAATTGCACAGGAAGGGGAAGGAAGCGGACGAATCCTATTGGCCAGAGCGATCGGGAGGGGGTGGCCAGAAACGACTGGCCGTTACCTCGTCCCGCATCGCTTCTGAAGCGATCCCGACCGTCCCCGCCGGCGGAGGGGGGTCCGATCGGACCCCCCAACCGCCGGAAGAATGTCACGTACAGGTACGTGATTCTGCCTGTACGTGCCATTCTGCCGACGTAAATATACAGGGGGCGGTCGGGAAGTGGTTAATGAATATCTGCAGGCAACAGTGAAGCATTGTGGAGGTTCCTTACAAATTGGGGCTGCATTTCTGCAAATTGACTTGGAGATTTGGTCAGGACCAAAAGTGTCTTCAATACTGAGAAATACAGGCAGATACTTTATCCATCATGCCATACCATCAAGAAGGCATGTGATTGTCCCCAAATTTATTCTGCAGCAGGACAATGACCCAAACATACAGCCAATGTCATTAGGAACTATCTTTAGCATAAAGAACAAAAAAAAAGTCCTGATGATGGTTTGGCCCCCACAAATATCTGTGAATAGTTTTCCAAGATGTTTTTCGAACAACCTACCCATTGAAGGCAATGGGTGGTCACACCAAATATGGTTTTGATTAGGATTTTTCTTCTGTTTATTTTATTTCCATTTTGTTAATAAAAATAAACAATTAAAGGATACTAAACACGCACTGTTTAATATACATGGCCCCTTCTATTTCTGTATGTGGATGATGGCACTGTAATTATTTTAATAAAAAAAAAAAAATCGAAATACCCTTTTCCTAATCGATATACAGCTGTCACATGATCCAGATCTTTCCCAGCCTGTCTGCAAAAAGACAAAAGCAGGAGGAGCTTCTAGTCCTCTGCTGCTGGTCACATGTTAAAGCATGGCAAAGCCTCCATTAACCTCTTGACTACTGGGCACTTTCACCCCCTTCCTGCCCAGGCCAATTTTCAGCTTTCAGCGCTCTCACACTTTAAATATTAATTACGCGGTCATGCAATACAATACCCAAATTAAATGTTTCTTTTTTTTTTCATACAAATAGTTTTCTTTTGGTGGTATTTAATCACCGCTGGATTTTTTTCTTTTTTGAAAAAAAAAAATTCTTTTGTCAGTAGATTTTGTAAATAAGTAATTTTTCTCCTTTACTGATGTGCACTGATGAGGCGGCACTGATTAGGTGGCACTGATGAGGCACTAATATAGGTGGCACTGAAAGGCAGCACTGACTGGCATTGATTGATGTCACAGACGACAATAATTGCTGTCACTGATGGGCACTGCCGGGGCTTTACTGTAATCAGGGCACTGATGATCAATGCCATGATTACCTGTCCTGGTCTCCCCTGTGAGGAGATGCTGCTGATCAGCTATCCTTGCCACTCTGTCAGTGTGAGGCGAAGAGAGCCGATAAATGGCACTTCTGCATTTACATGTGACCCGCTGTGATTGGACACAGCCGATCACACGGTTAAAGAGCCCTGTCATTGGATCTTTACTGAGATCGGGTCACGATGTGTCCTAGGAACACAGTGCGGCCACGATCACTGTGCTGTGTGCCTGAGAGAGGCCATTCTGGGGTGCCGTCATATGACATCATCCCAGAACGGGAGCCAGCACCACGGCGGTGAGTCCAAGTGGTTAAGCTGCATGTAATATCCTGCCCCCCATTGTGTTTAGCTGGTTAGTGGGCATGGAGGAGGAGGGAGGGAGTGGGCTGTCATTTACCACTGTGTATATGCCTACATGTGTGACTCTATAGTCCCATGGGCTGTTTAGATTTGATGGGAAGGAAATACTCTGCAAAGAAATTAGCTGAAAACTGAGCATGTGCAGAGTTGCCACCACAGCTGCAAAATCCCTACCTAAATTGAGGACATGAACAGAAGGTGGAGATAGAGAGCAGCAGGATCAATCAGGTTTTTTGCAGGACAATAAAACAAATCTCATAGTGACTAAGGGAGTATGAACAGCGTGTAATGCAGCATTTATTGATTTTTTTTGGTTATGATGTGTTTAGTGCATGCTACTGTATATTATTTAAACTGCTACTTGTGTTTCCCTTCAAGTCACCTAACACTGGACTACATTTTTTAGTCCACTTCCTCCTGAGCCCAGATACACAACTTTGCTAGTATTTGATTAAAGAAGTCTTGTTTCTTTTCCATATTTTTCCATATTAATTCTACCATGCACATGTATTGTTATAAACCCCCTGAGTGCAGACAGTGAATGCGGTCATATTCCAATGGCAATTATTTGTTTAAATCCTCATTCTCAGGGTGGAAAAATTCATTGAGTGTGCTTGGCTGGGTTCTCCAGAGATGGGTACTCAAAATGCTTTATATGCCATCTGAAAATGGTGAATGACAGTAGACACTTTTAGAGAATTTGAGGGTACTGCAGGACACGCCTAATAACTGTTGGCAAATCTGATCAGCAGTAGAACTGAATTTTCTGCAAGTTTAATCATAATTACTGATCCAAATGATATTGCATCTGGTTGATTTTCATTCTTGTATTCCAGTGCATCTCTGGCTGCTTATGAAACAGTGTTTTATAATCATTTGTATGGTATATTGCTTCCAATAAAAGCCCTTTTTTAAATGAAAATTTCATCCAGACCTGCTACTTGAATGGCATACCAGACATATTAAAAAGGTTTAATTTGTGTCTAGAACATATGCAGTACAATATTTTCTATTTTTCTGAACAAAACCTCATTCACAGTTTGAAATTGTTCAAGAAAAAATTGCATCCGGCTTCTTCACATTTTCTCATCACTACAATTTAAAGTGATCATTGATTTGACCTCACTTATCCTTAGAAAATCAAATGTTCCTAAAATAAAAATTGTTGAACAAAATCCTTTTATTGCAAGGTCAGCATGAGTTGTTCTTAAATGTCACTAGATATATACATCAAGGTCTGTTTTCATATGTTTCAGTTGTTCAAGTTGGAGGAGTTGAGGAAAGAAAGACTAGAAGACCTGGCAACACTTATCCAGAAAATTTATAGAGGATGGAAGTGTCGCACACGGTTTCTTCTGATGAAGAAGAGCCAAATAGTGGTGGCAGCATGGGCCAGGCGTTATCTTGTAAGTTAATCTTCTCTTTTCCGATGTAACCTACCTCTGGAATTGGTTTCTATATAAGCTGCATATTTCTATTTAGAAACTACATTTATAGTTTTAGTCAAGCCTGTATTTCAAATTTTATGACTTTCACCCATAAAGTATTAGTTAAAAGATTATACTTGATCAGAATCGCTGTACCTAATGCATAGTACTGCTTGCTGCTGTTCTTGTCTGTGATTCTAAACATTCTTGGCTGAAAACAGTTTGAGCAAATTCTAACAGGCAAAGATTACATAATCATAGTTGTCAGGGATTAGAATACTATGTCCAGTTTTTATTGATTTTAGTGTCCCCTGATGGGAGTCTTATTAGGAATTGTCAGGGTCTCTTTAAATAAAATATTCTGAAATGGCTATTCAATCAATTGGAAAATTTGCTAGTTTACTAACAATTGAAGAAACTGTTTGGTAAGACGGTATGATGTATTTCCTGAAATGCTCTAAACCTGATAATTCATTTGGAACTCCTAATGAAATAATTTTTTGTGATGCTTATTGTTTACTGATATATAATTATCTTTCCTCAACACAGCAACAGAACAAATACAAGAAGATTAAAAGTGCTACCATTGTGATGCAGTCCTATACCAGAGGATGGAAGGTATACTATTGGACTTTTGCTATTTTAACAGGCTTATTTGTAAAGAATATGCAGAATGCAGTGGTTGCAAATGTCATGGCAGTGTGGTGAAGGGGTGCCCTTCTTTTATGACCACCAAAGAGACTTGGGGAGCAAAAGACCTCTAAGAAGGGCATGTGACCACACATTGTAAGTGATTTTAAATAAGAAAAGTCAAGAAATTAATTTTTATCTTTGGTAAGTGAATAGGGGGGTGGTGTATTGACTGGATGCTTTCCTAAAATTCTGCTTTAAAGAGCCTTGGATAATAGTGATCATTAGTTCTTTATGTATGCATACTTTACGTATGTATGCTGGATCTTTATAGTTAGCAACATGGCCTTAAATACAAAAATAATATAAATAAAATGCCCTTTTGGACCAGACTTTGAATTCCATGAATCTAGTGGGCCAATGCCTTTGAAGCAAGGTGGCCTAGTCATTTATGGAATAAAAGCACCGGTTAAGTAGTAGCGCTAATTTCTGATGATGTTTTGTCACAAATAGTTTCAGAGGTAAAAATTAGAAAGTTTAGATAAACATATACCGGTACTTATCTTTATAAATGTTATGGCTCTGCAAAAGTCATATGGCAACGTTTAACAGTTAACATCTTCTTAAATTCTTACAATACATTGTCAAAGTATAGTATGGTAGAATAGGAGAGAATCTGTCTTCTTCCTATATGTAACAGGGACATTGATTTATTCAGATAACACTCTGTGATTATTTGAATTGCACTGATTGAACAAACAACAAAGCGCACATTTTATGAAATCTCGGTAATGTGTTTTTCTTAGTGTGTGGGTGTTAATTTATATTATTAAAGATGTTATATTCACACTTAAATAATAGCTTGTCTGAATAGTGCTATACTCTTTTTATGTTCAAAGGCAAGGAAGATCCTTCGGGAACTTAAATATCAGAAGCTCTGCAATGAAGCAGCTACTACAATTGCAGCATATTGGCACGGAACACATGTAAGGCTCTTCCCAACATTTCTTTGCAGCTGTGGAATATGGAATCTAGGCCACACTATGTTGTAAAAGATTGTACTTGCTTTTTTATGATATAGCCAGATAATCGCTATCACAAAACACCAGCTGTAACAAGTTCTACTTCCCCACCAGTCACTTCACTACTTGTTTTCCTGGGTCACATTCAGCTGGGTCCTCTCAACAGTTTACGCTTTTTAAACCTCAATTTCAAATGCACCACAGGCGCGAAGGGAACTGAGACGACTGAAGCAAGAGGCTAGGAATAAACAGGCTGTTGCTGTTATAAGGGCTTACTGGCTTGGACTTAAGGTATTCCACGCATGCGTCCAAAACCACCTTCACAATCACTACCTAATGCTTAATCACTAACAACATCTGTAATGTAGGGTAGTGCATGCTAGGTCTTTTAACAATTTAATTAAAAAACAAGAATTTGGTTTGTTCCCTGCATCAGTGCTGCATGCTTCTGTTTGTAATTAATGAAAATAACAGGCAACAAATTAAAATTTGCAAAAACCAAGGAGAATAAATGTATTAATCAAGTTGCATAAAAATGAAATAAATGCATGCATCATTTTGAAGAATGCACTTGGTGCAATCAATGGCAAGCAAATTTTGCACTGTTTTTATTAGAGATTTGTGTTTTTTTACTTTGTTTTAGAAAGACTGAGAAAGGATTATATCCTCTGTCAGGCTCTTTTTACTCTGTGTTCCAGATGAGGAATTTTGACTTCACTTCCTGTCTTGGGGACACCTTGTCTTCCAGACAAAACACAAGGGTAAACGTTTCCAACTGGGACACAGACAGCAGTAATAATCTTTAGGGCCTGTTCACATAGTGTGCTGCCCTATTAGTGTTTGTTGTGTCAGAGAAACTCCAGTACCAAATTTTGATCTTGAGTCGGGCATGATTTTACACACTCGCAATAATCATGATAAAATTGTGCCACGTTGGGTTGCCATTCAGGATATATGGCACTAAAACTCACATCATCTTTTTTGTCATGATTTGCAATTGTGATGATCCTGCCTGTGATTCTGAATTGTTTATATGTGAATGGGGCCTTAAGCAGAGTGTGTAAGGGTTGGTACCAATGCCATCTATTTACTTATTGCTGTGCCCAAATTGGGGAGATATCCTCACTGGGTCCCTAGGCAGAAATACAAACCTAAGAGTAAAGTTTTTTTTTTTTTTTTCTGGAGTTATTTAATTGTTTTATCAGAAGTTGTGAGGACTAAATAATTGTTTCATTTTCAATCTATTGTGCATATTAATACACAAAAAGGCTTTATTATGTTATGACAACAGACATTTTCTTGCACTTTGTTACCAGGAGTGGTAATCTATTTTTGAAGGTAAGTAGGCTTCATGTAGTGGTGTTTTCTGCATGGTGAGTGCCCCTGGAACCATTCATAGTTTTTTAGTGACTGCGTGCTTTGTACACTAGTATACATAGTACAGAATGTGGGGACACAAAACACATCGTGAATGAGTCTTGGCTTATGTTCCATAATAAAGGGCACCATTTACTAAGTACAAAGAAATTAGATAAGGTCATGGTATAGTCAACCAGTGTGTTTAAATTATAAATGCATTTTCACACCATAAATCTGAGTTTTTGATAATGGAACAAAATATTTTAAAGATTTGTAGCTTTTACCTGCATACTTTTTGGCAACTATGCTTACTTTGGTTTACCTCATGAAAAATTGTGAGGATCAGTTATGATGTGCACAACCATCAGAATTCTATTTAGAGCAGTTAAATACAAAAGATGTATGTTGATTGGTTGTTAGGAGTGGCAAGGCTTTGCACATTGTGCCCTGTCTTTTTTAATAAACTTAAACTTAATAAACTATGTTTTCATAGGACACAATTAGTTATTTACAACTGCAATTCTAGGAGCTGTGTTGTGAGGGCAAAAAACGCAAATACTGAAACAGTTAATGAAGATGTATTCATTTTTTTTATAGAATTGACATAGGATATTTTACTGAAATAAAAATTTAAAATAATTTAAAACAAAGATTATGCTTTTGGACTGTAGCTTCATGAATACTTGTTTCACCCATTCTTCCAACATCTACCACACCCATTCTCCTAGCCTAATGGGTGGAATTAGGTTGTGGTATTTAAGGACTAATTTCCATCATTTATAAAATATAGATGATGCCCCAAATTCTTTTAGGAAGTTGGATAAATATAGGACCTGTAGGAACTCAGTTTTATTTGAAAAAATGCTACCAGAGCTATGTGCTGCACTAGACAGCAGGAGTTTAGGAAGTTGTAAGTGGCTAAATTAAAAAAAATTGTTGCTGGATAGAAGGTTTTGGGAGACCTGGGCTACGTTTTCAGGTATGCAGAGACTTCACAGGAAGCAACACAACTGCATCTTATCAGTGAGTATAGCTGTGCTAGGCTGGTTAGAATGTTGGTTATGATTTTAAGTTAGTATCTGGGGGGTGAGATGTATAGATAAAGCTGGCAACAGGAAGGAAAAGCGAAATGGAAAGGATTAATGGGGGCTTTAATGGGAGTTTTGCCAAACTAATACACATGGAATTAAAATTGCATGCATTTATAGAAAATATGCAAGTTTAACAAAAAAGGTTGCACATTTAATTAATATGACATAATGCGGGGTCATACTGAAAGAACATAAGATATATAGAAAGGAGACCAAGATGCACAGGGAGGAATGCAGAGATCTCGCATAGATAATTTAAGGCCTGTTTAGTGCACACAAAAAAAGAAAATATCATAGCCTTATGAATGGATTCTTTACAGTATAAGTGGTTAAGCTGTAAGATGGTCCACCACATGAGGTGGTAATGGCAAAATAACTGAATTAAAAAAGGAATGAAAACGTTGTAACAGTTGGATACAGGAAATTGATCTGTCTCTGTATCCCCCACCCAGTGGGGCACAATTCAATATATTTGCTCAGTTCTATTTTTCTATCCACTTTTATTGTATCTTTCAATTCTGTCAATTAATCAAGGCCTATTCTAATAAACTGGATAGCTTTAGTATCACATAATAAAGGCCATAAGGTCATGCTGAGGGCAGAGATGCTTAGAGACAGTTTACCTATCCTATCCCAGTCTGGTACATTTAGAATCCTCACCTAGAGTACAACTGCCACCCTACATGGCTAAGATTTCAGTTCTAGGGGTACCCAGAGTGGGCAAAGTTTAAGTACACTAATCATCTATGAAAAAGTGTGTATAAAGGCCACTATCTGGATAAAACTATAAAAGTGATAAATTAATAATTCCTTATATAAATACAAGTGACCAAAAAAACACAATTCATTAATTTACATCAAAGTCCATAAATGTCTAATATAGACAATTCTTCAATATATGCTCCAACACCGTGCTTCTAAAATATGTGCTCCAAAACTTCTTCAGACACAATAGTGCTTCACTCAAAGTGACTTTAATATGTGCTCACCAGAATTCCTCGGCCAACAAGTGACCATTAAGCATGTAATGTGAGACCCTCTTCAGTTCATAGGTCTATCTCCATGTCTATTTTTACTCCTCCATGTGTGGATACCATACGATCACAGTCGGATATGCAGTGGTATGTGGAAGAAACTCTTTCCAGTATCAAATATCATCTGTCTCCCATCGCAAGACTCTGTGGAATTGGCTCAGCCACAAAGAGCCACAGAAGGCAGGTATAGTGTAATAATGCTTTTTTTTTTTTTTTTTTAAAGGTGCACTTACATATGTCCATTCAGATGCAGAAAGGCACAAAATCAGCTTGAAGGTCTGTAGAACCGGTCCCGCACCGATGTGTGACTAGCGGCGTGCTTTCCAACTACCCAGTGGAAGTGGAGGGTTCCATTCAATTTGCGTGTCAGGCCTCTCTTCTCTCAGGCATTTCACACTCAAGCACATATTTATCAGGAGGTTTATATGCACTTCCTGATGATGCGTGCCTTTCTGCATCCGAATGGACATATGTAAGTGCACCTTTTAAAATAAAAAAAAGCAATATTACACTATACCTGCCTCCTGTGGCTTTGTCGCTGAGCAAATTTCACAGATTCTTGTGATAGGAGACCGATGATACTGGAAAGAGTTTTACACATACCACTGCATATCCGACTGTGATCATAGTATCCACACATGGAGGATTGAAATAGACGTGGAGATAGACTTATGAACTGAGGAGGTTCTCACATTACATGTTTTATGGTCACTTGTTGGCCGAGGAATTCTGGTGAGTGCATTTTCAGAGTCACTTCGGGTGAAGCACTATTGTGTGTGAAGTTTTGGAGCACATATTATTTTAGAAGCACGGTGTTGGAGCATATATTAAAGAATTGTCTATATAGACATTTATGGACTTTATGTAAATTGATGAATTGTGTTTTTTTGGTCACTTGTATTTATATAAGTAGTTATTAATTTATCACTTATATAGTTTTATTCAGATAGTCCCCCTTATACACACTTTATCATGAATTATTAGTATACCACTAATTTTAGGTGCAGCACTGGGATATTTAGTTATTGGTGCCGTCACCTTTAATTTTTCACACTAATCGTCTAATAAAAATGCACAGACTGTGGACAGGCCCCCAGACAGGGACTTAAAACCCCACAGGATGGCAATGCCAGGAAAGGCATTTAACACAAGTATGTGTTGCTTACTATTAAAAGTATAATGTGTGGGATCCAGTTGCAGCTAATATAAATTGGGCACAGAGTGACATTTTAATATGTGATTTACAGGGAAACACGAATAAATGTGATTGATCTTTATAAATCAAACTATGCCATTATATTTAATAAAATATTTTTATAATAATGCATATCACAGTGCGTTTCTATAACCTAATTTAGGCTTCATGCCTTTTTTATTTCTTGGTACTTTGTATCAATGGTGCCAACAGATTTTTGATGCATGTTGGTCCTAAACCAACAAACAAGGGTTTTGTAATGAAAGTTTTCTCCAACATCTGTCTGAAACTCTATTTGGAGACATTCTCTTCTAGTGATTTTTCTTCTTGCCTTCTTGCCTCTGGCTATGTTTCCATTCAATATCTAAACCTTTTAGGCTCGAAGGGAATTAAAACGTTTGAAGGAGGAGGCTAGGCGTAAGCATGCAGTTGCAGTCATTTGGGCTTTCTGGCTTGGACTAAAGGTACTGTTTCTATCACATTGAAATCAGTTCATTGCTAACCATGGTCTTTGCTGATTTTTTTCTTTTCTGTCTCTTAACTGGTTGCTGCTTTTTTTCTTTCTGTCATTTAGATCACTCCAAAAAGTGTGAACCATTTATTTTGTAGTTGTTCATATGTTAAAGTTTTCTAAAGCTTTGTAACAGCAGAGGCATTGATTCTTATTTTATTCACAATTTGTATGCATATTTGTTTGGCAAAACATTTAAGAGTTTCATGGCAAAAATCTCCATATCTGTCATTAAAGTAGAGTTTAGAGATGTGCAGAACTGTTTACCTACATAGTAGGTGACCTGCACAATTGGGCACTTCAATCTAATTAACCGCATTGTATAATTACATGACACATTGACATAATAGGATCTATTTATCAGTGTTTTCACCCAAGATTTGCAACTTTACATCTGAAAATGCTGTGAATTTTGGATGAATCTTATGAAAAAATATCACTGACTGCAGTCCCGAGTGAGTCTCTCTCTCTCTCTCTCTCACACATCAGTATAATCAGCCGATCAGTGGTGCTGAGAGAAAGTTATGGTTATTACACCACGCTGGAGGGAGGAGGTGGGTGGAGCTGCGCCGCTGGATAGTGTTCCCTGCACTGGTTGCTAACGTCTGTGCCGCCTGGCGTGATACAACCACTGACGTCGGAGGCTGGAGCCGCTGCTGAGGAGGAGGAGAGCCCCAGCATTTAGAGCAGAGCCTTCTTCGTTCTCCGCCCCTGAGTGAGAGTGTTGGCTCCACCCACCTCCTCCCTCCATCTTCTCCACAGCACGACGTGAACTCAGGAAGAAGCAGTGACTGTGTGTCACTGTCATCTGATGCTGCCGGCTGCACCTGCAGACAGTGCAATTAACGGATCCTGCTCATCTCCATTGCTCCTGCATGGGAGCCCCTTCCCCCACCAGAGCACCAAAATATTATATAAAAGTGAGTAAAAGAATTAATGAATGTGTAAAATCGCAAAATCTTGTGTGCCATACTGCCATTATTTATGAAAAACAAATGCTGTCCTTTTAGCTTTGTTCAATCTAAACCCCTTCAACTCCGGAAAGTTTTACCCCCCCATGAACAGGTCATTTTTTGCGATACTGTGCTGCGTTACTGTAACTGACAATTGCGTGTCGTGAAATGCTGTACCCAAGTAAAATTGATGTCCTTTTTTTCCACTAATAGCACTTTCTTTTGGTGATATTTAAGTTTTTGTGATGTAAACCGACTATTTTGAAAAAACAATATTTTTTACTTTTTGCTATAGAAAAAATGACTTCCTCAATTTAGGCCAGTATGTATTCTGCTACATATTTTTGGTAAAAAAAATCCCAATAAGCGTATATTGATTGGTTTGCACAAAAGTTATCGCATCTACAAAATAGGGGATAGATTTATGGCATTTTTATTAATTTTTTACTAGTAATGGCAGCAATCAGTGATTTTTTTTTTTTAGTGGGTCTACAACATTGTGGTGGACAGATCGGACACCTAACTGACACTTTTTGGGGACCAGTGACACTAATACAGTGATCAGGGCTAAAAATATGCACTGTCACTGTACTAATGACATGGTCAACATCAGGGGTGATCAAAGGGTTAACTGTGTCCCTAGGGGGTGCTTGCTAACTGTGGGGGGGGATGGACTGACTAGATGAACAGAGTGATCCGTGTTCCTGGTTAGCAGGAAGACAAGATTACTCTGTTCATCTCTGACAGAACAGTGATCTGCCTTGTTTACCTCAGCAGACCGCTGTTCCATCTCAGTGGGGAGCGATAGCAGGTGGCCGACGGACATCACTTCCGCTAGACCCGCTGATTGGCTCCCCTCTGGCCAATCAGCATGCGTGCCTTTGCTGGCTATTGGACAAAATGGCGTACAGGTACACCTTATTTTCTGACAGTGCCCCTCCCGAGACTAGATTCTGGATCCGCCCCTGGGCCCAACATTGTCACAGGGAGTGGTAGGACATGATAATTAGATCCAGCACTTCTGCAAATGAACAGAATGGTGGGGGGACCATGGGTAAATTAAACATCAGGGAGTGTGAAGTGTTCTATTAGGACAACCTGTCGCTTTACAGTAATGTGATAGATTCTGATTAAGGTCATAGGGAAAATGGATTTGCATGCAGAATAGGGCAATAATTGCATGGAACATTTCTGTATATAGCAGTCAATGATGATGTCCTTTATTGTATTGTTTTTTTATGGGCCACTCTGGTTGCACAAATTATGGTGTGCATACAAGGTCCAGTTATCAGGTACAGTATGTTATTTTAGACGCTGTTAAACAATAATTGGGATGTATGTAGTCAATGGCCAACTATTTAAAATGGTAGTACATTTTTTGGATACAATGATGTTTTCACCAATTATGTTAATATTTCAATAAATTATACTATGTAGTGCCATTTTAAAAAAAAAATTCCAAGCTACTTTAAAAACATATCTGCATTGTTCAAAGCTTCAGACAGTATGAAAATGTGTGCTAATGAACACAAACACAAATTTTCCATTGCTCAATTTTTGCAAGTAATAGCATAAGCCGTTGCTTGTGCATTGCAATGGTGCAGTCAGCCATTAAAAAATACATGGAAGATTCTAAAGTCACTTATGATTTTGTTGGGATAGTGTGCAGAATAATACATTTTTTTTTTCAACAAATCCTTTTAGGCTTAGTGAAGGGTTGAAAGCACACGTTTAACAGCGGGCCTTATTTTGATGCTTGTATACAAGTATAATAACATTACCTAAGTCACTTCTTAATTTTTTCAGTTTGCTTTCCAGTACTTGGTCTTGGTCATGATCTTGTTAAACATATGACGTATACTTAGGCTAAAATTGCCACATAATAAACATTTGCGCTGTTTCAGCAGTGATCTTTACATAAATGCGTACTTGCTACTAAACTTTCTACATAACCTGCATTTTCTCCACAGCAAAATGTTTCAACTTATTACCCCTTACAATGTTAACCGCTTCCCGACCGGCCACTGCATATATACGTCAGCAGAATGGCACGGGCAGGCAGAATCACGTACCTGTACGTGATCGTGCATGTGCCTGCCCGTGGGTCGCGCGCGCGCCGCTAGCGGCGCGCTCGCGACCCGGTCGGGAGCTCCGTGACCCCGGCCGCGGGACCAGCGGACCCGATCGCCGCTGGTATCCCGCGATCGGGTTACGGAGCGGAAGAACGGGGAGAGGTCTATGTAAACAAACCTCTCCCCGCGCTTCCTACACTGACTGTCAGTGATCGGCGGTTCCCTGTCATCGGGAACGCCGATCAATGACGTCAGACGTACAGCCACGCCCCCCTACAGTAAACACAACACATCACGTCACACTGACTCCTCCCCGCCCCCTTGTGGTTAACCCCCTAACTACAACTGTCATTTACATAGGAATCAGTGCTGATTTCTGTATAAATGACAAATGTCCCAAAAATGTGTCAAAAATGTCCGATGTGTCCGCCAAAATGTCGCAGTCACAATAAAAATCGCTGATCGAATACGTATCGGCCTAAACAATGTTTTTTTATAATTTTTTGTGTGCATTTTTTTCAAAATTGTCGCTCTATTTTTGTTTATAGCGCAAAAAATAAAAAACCGCAGGGGCGATCAAATACCACCAAAAGAAAGCTCTATTTGTGGGAAAAAAAGGACGCCAATTTTGTTTTGGAGCCACGTCGCATGACCGCGCAATTTTTAGTTAAAGCGACGCAGTGCCGAATTGCAAAAAGGGGCCTGGTCCTTTGGCTGCCAATTGGTCCGGGGCTGAAGTGGTTAATATACCTAAACTTGTACCATACGTAAAAATGCTTCTGTTAACTATATACCAGCTGGACAAATTGGATCCTGAACTAATGTTACTAAAAAATTTGAAGAATTTGGTGATGACATTTAAAAGAAAAGTATGGCCAAAGTTTTATTTATTTTTTTTATTATTTTTTTAGCCATACTTCTCTTCTGAGTCACAGGAGTGCACTTATTTCTGCACTCCTGTGACCCAGATTCAGCTGACAGTGGGCTAAAGTCCACTGCCGGCAGAGCCTATCCCAACAATAATGTTGGGATCCATCCAGATGCCTAAACGGCAGCTGGCTCAACCTCTGAGCACACTGCTGAGAGCCTGAGCTATCCACTCCTGCTGCAGCACTCCAGTGGGCGATGGAAGAGAGAGCCGGTAACTGACAGTCACCTCTCACTTCTCAGTGAAGACTGAAAACTGAGCAGTCATGGGATCGTTCAATTCTTGGTCTTAGAGCCAGTCAGATCCATGCTGTGGCCATCCCATGTTGTAAAGCGCTGCTGGCGCTATATAAATCCTGTATAATAATCTAGATGAGTATAATTTTTATTTTTTCCGATCATGCATTTCTCCTTTAAGCCTGGTGTGAGTTTATGGATTCCAGCCTCTACCCCTGTGTATCATTAGTTTAAAACTGTTATATTTTTTTTGTTAGCACATCATTTAGGAAAACTATGCATTACAAATTCAGAAAGATTACAACAATCAGACTCATGCCTATCCCAGGACCTAGACTATACAGTTTCCCCCTTTTTCAGTTTGTGAGCATTTTCTTGTAAGTTTGGTTGACTAGAGACTTCATCCACAAGTTTGGTAGACTAGAATACTTCAACCAGTCTGAAAAAGTAGTCATCTTTATGCTAGAAATCCATACGTATTTCATTTTAAGTATATTAGTTAAACACTTAAATCCTAAACATAGTATTATTCATTTTCAATTATTACATTTTACAGTGTATCTGTTAAGTGATATCCATGGCATTGTTTAAATGTCATCTGTCTTTTCATTAGTGGTGATTGAATCAGGAGAATCGCTGATATGCTTATTTTTACGTGCCTAAATATTTGCATGCTGATTTGGCTGATCTGGCTGATCTAAGAAGAATTGCACAAATGTATGTACAATTAATCTGCATGCAGAAAGTTTGGAGTGATGCCCTTTATTGGTTAACCAAAGTTGTTGAAGATGCAAACTTTCTGGATAACTCAGATCCCTTCTTCAGGCTTTATGCAGAGAAATGTTATGAGCATAAGTTGCGCCCTTAATAACTCAAGTTGGTAATTAAAGTGTATCATTTAAACTCCAAACTTTTTGCATCTATTTATGGCTATCTGCATATAAATATTTGGGTGAATTAGGACATTTGCAGTTGACTGATTCAACATATTTATGAATCAACTCACTCGTTGCTGCTCTCCACAATCATATTGTAAATTGCAGCAAGCCTAATTGTGTTCTATTTCCAGTTAAACTTTGCCTTTGGTTGTCATTGTATGTCTATCTTTTACATGATCATCAAAATAATTCCATTAACAGAATTTTACCTTTGTTTAGGTACGTAGAGAGTACAGAAAGTTTTTCCGTGCAAATGCTGGAAAGAAGATCTATGAATTCACAATACAGAGAATAGTAAGTTGATTATGTTTGGCATTGCTTCGTTCCATTTTCGTCCATATATTTGATAAAAATTAACTCCATGCAAATATAAGAAAGGCAGTCATGTATGTATTTAAAAGGATTAAATTAAAAGAGAAGTGAGGGATTTTTTATTCAATTTTTTTTTAAGAATCCTACTTAAAAAAAAAAAAAAAAATCTGCTGCGCTGCAATTTATCATACAAATGGTGATAATAAAATACCAACAGCTAGCCCAATATTGAAGGATCAATAAACAGCATATATAGTTAAGGTGCAACGCTTATAAACCAAAGTCCACAGAAACTCAATCCAGGAATAGATATCCAATACAGTTCAGTCAGTGGTGAGCAGGAGGTAGGTGTAGTTGTGCTCATAAGTTTACATACCCTGGCAGAATTATGATTTCTTGGCCATTTTTCAGAGAATATGAATGATAACGCAAAAACATCTTTCACTCGTGGTTAGTGTTTGGCTGAAGCCATTTATTAATTAACGGTGTTTACTCTTTTTAAATCATAATGGCAACAGAAACTACCCAAATGACCCTGATAAAAAGTTTACATACCCTGGTGATTTTGGCCTGATAACATGTACACAAGTTGACACAAAGGGGTTTGAATGGCTATTAAAGGTAACCATCCTCACCTGTGATCTGTTTGCTTGTAATTGGTGTGTGTGTGCGTGTGTATATATAAAAGGTCAATGAGTTTATGGACTCTTGACAGACCCTTGCATCTTTCATCCAGTGCTGCACTAACGTTTCGAGGATCTGCGGAAAAAGGTAGTTGAACTGTATAAAACAAAGGGATATAGAAAGATATCCAAGGAATCGAGAATGCCAATCAGCAGTCTTCAAACTCTAATCAAGAAGTAGAAAATGAGGCATTCTGTTGAAACCAAACTACGGTCCGGTAGACCAACTAAAATTTCAGCCACAACTGCCAGGAAAATTGTTCGGGATGCGAAAAAAAAAAAAAATAACTTCAGGTGAAATACAGGACTCTCTGAAAACATGTGGTGTGGCTGTTTCAAGATGCACAATAAGGAGGCACTTGAAGAAAGATGGGCTGCATGGTCGAGTCGCCAGAAGAAAGCCATTACTACGCAAATGCCACAAAGTATCCCGCTTACAAACAGCACAGAGACAAGCCTCAAACCTTCTGGCACAAAGTCATTTGGAGTGATGAGACCAAAATTTAGCTTTTTGGCCACAACCATAAACGCTACATTTGGAGAGGAGTCAACAAGGCCTATAATGAAAGGTACAGAGGTGGATTGCTGATGTTTTGAGGATGTGTGAGCTAAAAAAGGCACAGGAAATTTGGTCAAAATTGTTGGCAAGAGGAATGCGGTATGTTATCAAAAGATACTGGAGGAACATTTGCATTCATCAGTCAGGAAGCTGCGCATGGGACGTACTTGGACATTCCAACATGACAATGATCCAAAACACAAGGCCAAGTCGACCTGTCATTGGCTACAGCAGAATTAAAGTAAAGGTTCTGGAGTGGTCATCTCAGTCTCCTGACCTCAATATCATTGAGCCACTATGGGGAGATCTCAAACGTGCAGTTCATGCAAGAGCGCTAAAGAATTTACAGGAACTGGAGGCTTTTTGTCGAGAAGAATGGGCAGCTTGACCATCTGAGAAGATAAAGAGCCTCATCCACAAATACCACAAAAGACTTCAAGCTGTCATTGATGTTAAAGGGGGCAATACACAGTATTAAGAACTGAGGTATGTAAACTTTTGATCAGGGTCATTTGGGTAGTTTCTGTTGCCATTATGTTTATTAAAAAGAGCAAACACATTTGACTGATAATAAATGGCTTCAGCCAAACACTAACCATGAGTGAAACAAAAGTTTGTGTTCATATTCTCTGAAAAATGGTCAAGAAATCATAAATTCTGCCAGGGTATGAATTTCTATCCGCATGGGATGCTATGTATGTGGTGATTATTGCTGGAGTGTAAAATTACCAAGGAGAGCTGTATCTGGGTTTGCTGCATCCATCATTCGGTCTGCTGCTAAAGGAATATGGTGCATGAAGATTGATGGGCTTCCTATATATCATATATATGCTGATGTGGCCTTTGTGATGAGGGCCCATTAAGGAGAATAAGAGGCCTTGTGATTGGATGTCGGCGATGTTTTCTTCTGTCATATACCTACCTCCTGCTCACCATTGACTGAACTGTATTGGATATCTATTCCTGGATTGAGTTTCTGTGGACTATGGTTTATAAGCGCTGCAACTTAACTATACAAGAATCATACTTGGGTGGATGCAGCATCTGTCCCCTGCCGGCTCTAAGACTGAGAACCGAGTGATCAAACACTGCTGATTTCTCTGTTCTCAGAGCTTCAAAAGTAGAGAGCTGCTGACTATCAGTCATGGTTGTCTGCTCTGCCCCCCCCCCCCCACCCTATGCACTGGAGCGCTGGGCTGTGGAGAGGTGGGAGCAGCTGGCTCAGGCTCCTAACGGTTTGCCGAGAGGCAGGTCCAGGGTTGTGGGTGGATCCCAACCATATGGTCACAAACTTTCCCCAGCCTGGACTGACTCTAGGACTCGGACTTCAGCCTGCTGTCTGCTGAAAAGGGATCACAGAACGAACTGCACTCCTGTGATCCACAGAAGAAGTAAAGTCAAATGAGCTTTCCCTTTATGTCTCCTTTAATTTACACCAGCAAATGCACTATATATTCTACAGCAGGACTGAGATGCCAGGATTCTGAGCCAATCCAACTTTAATACATTGCAAGTGTGGCAACAGGAAAAATGCTGACAGGAGGATGGTATGGCAAGCGGTGAGATGGCTTATCGGTGTGCTGCTACATCTTTGTCCATCAGCAGGGTGGTGTGTGTTCTTGACCAAGCTGCATTTCTGCAGTTTAGTTCTAGAACCTACAGCAGGTGCGCTTTCTAAAAGGGTGTGAATAATTTTGCTTTCAGGTGCATTCAAGGGTCTTTTAGTTGTACCCAAAATTCTCCATAGGGGACACTTTCAAAGCCTTTACAGGTTATCACTTAAGCATTATGGCCATAGAATTATTTTTCTCACTCCGTTTGTCAAGATACTTCACATATGTGGCGCAATTGATGTTTACATTCACATGCTCGCTTTATGCTGTACTTTTTATATAGGGTGTGTATTGGGGTGCTATGGGGCAAGTTCTAAAATGTACCACATATTTTAGGGGGAGATAATTCTGGAGCTGAGCTTTAGTTTGTAAACATAAGATTTAACTGCTCTTGAAAGTTGCATTAGTTGAGATGCGTATGTTGCAAACGCGATAGATCTAAGTATTGGGTTAAATCTTATACTTAAACTAGTCATTTGTAATGTTTTTTGACCTTGTGACCCCGTGCTCTAAATGCTCTATCAGATGATTTCTTTTATGCATTTTTATCTATAGTTTTAAAAATGAAAGAAAATAGCCAGTGCAGTGTATATCGCAACGTTGTAGATGCATTAAAACAGAATGCCAGAAA
Organism: Lithobates sylvaticus; assembly: GCA_028564925.1. Classification (NCBI taxonomy): domain Eukaryota; kingdom Metazoa; phylum Chordata; class Amphibia; order Anura; family Ranidae; genus Lithobates; species Lithobates sylvaticus. The sequence continues at coordinate 145,179,042 of CM053031.1, read as the reverse complement.
TGTTCTCAGTCAACAAGTTTAGCCTTGTGATATATTAACATGTAAGCAGACTAGAGTGATTGGCAACTCCTGGAGTAGGGTTTTTTTTATCTAAAAAATTACTCAACCCCAAAAAATAAAAAGGTTAAGTGTTAATGTTGAAACAAAAATTGGTGGAGGTGGAATAACATCCTTACATGATGTCTCCAACTTGCAAGCTGACCTCAATGCACTGTTAAATTGGGCAACTATGTAGCAAATGAGGTTTAATGAGGTTTAATGTTGATAAATGTAAAATTATGCACTTGGGGGCTAAGAATATGCATGCATCATACATACTAGGTGGAGTACAACTTGGGGAATCAATGGTGAAGGATCTGTGTGTTTTGGTAAATCATAAGCTTAATAATGACCTGCAATGCCAAGCTGCGGTTTCCAAAACGAGCAAAGTCCTTTCTCGTATAAAGAGAGGTATAGACTCCAGAGAGAGAGAGAGAGAGATTATTTTACCCCTGTACAAACCATTAGTAAGACCTCATTTGGAATATGCAGTTCAGTTTTGGACGCCAGTTCACATAAAGGATATCAGGGAACTGGATAAAGTGCAGAGAAGGACAACCAAACTGTTAAGAGGCATGGAGGAGATCAGCTATGAGGAAAGATTAGAGGAACTGAATTTATTCTCTCTTGAGCAGAGGAGATTAAGGGGGGATATGATCAACATGTATAAATACATAAGTGATCCATATACAGTAGTGAACTTGATGTTAAGTTATTCACTTTAAGGTTATCCCAGAGGACAAGGGGGGACTCTTTATGTCTGGAGGAAAAGAGATTTAATCTCCAAATACGGAAAGGTTTCTTCACAGTAAGAGCTGTGAAAATGTGGAATAGACTCCCTCAAGAGCTAGTTCTGTCCAGCTCTGTAGATTGCTTTTCAAAAGGCCCTGGATTGTTTCCTAAAGGAACATAACTGGATACTAACATTTATAGGTAAAGTTGATCCAGGGATTATCCGATTGCCCCTTGGCCCTCCCTGCTGGAGCAAATTGTATTATGCCTTGCTGGGGGGTTTTGCCCTCCTCTGGATCAACTGTGGGTATAGTATTGGTATATGGGGGGCGGCACAGTGGTGTAGTGGTTAGCACTCTCACCTAGCAGTAAGAAGGGTCGCTGGTTCGAATCCCAACCACGACACTTCCTGCCTGGAGTTTGCATGTTCTCCCTGTGCCTGCGTGGGTTTCCTCCGGGTACTCCGGTTTCCTCCCACAATCCAAAGACATGCAGGTAGGTTAATTGGCTTCTGTCAAAAAATTGGCTCTAGTATATGAATGGGGACCTTAGATTGTGGGCTCCTTGAGGGTAGGGACTGATGTGAGTGTGCAATGTACAGGGATGGGGACAATTGTAGACACTCGCTCAGGTTGAACTGGATGGACTGATGTCTTTATTCAACCTTACTAACTATGAAACTATGAAACTATATGGGGTTGTATGATTCTTCCCCCCCCCCCTTTTTATTGGTTGAACTAGATGGACTTTTTTTTTCTTTTTTTTTTTTTTTTTTTTTTTTTTTCAACCTTGCTAACTATGTAACTGGTAATTCCTTTGTTAAAATGTCCAAATGTTTAATCAGTATTTTTTTTTTTTGCTTTTTTATGATATTGTTTTTAGTGCTCAGCTGATGTTTGCGAGATAGAATATCACTTAATATTTTTTTTTTTTTTAACATAAGATCTTTTGCACAAACAACTATATTTAAACTGACCCATTAAGCCCACTCTAGCCTTTTTAAGAGATGAATATTATATGGAAAGGTTTAGATCACTACCTGTGTTCCACTAGGGAGATCATTCCCTTACATCAAGTGTTTTAGCCAGGGCAGAATGTACACAGTAATGGAGACACAGTGATTAAAAGCATTTTTGTTTTTTTCTTGAACAGGAAATAAACAATCCCCCCCAATATTTTAAACGGTTCACAGATCTTTTAAGTGGAAACTAAAATCCTCTATTTACTTGCCCTACAGCAATATGATCTCCCTCACAGACGCATCCATCTGTGCCCGGTCTTCCAAGTTTGCCATCTTTGGCCATCTTGATTAGCTCATACATGTGGGACAATCCTTCTTGCTAGCAATAGTTCAATAGTAGGCTATAGTTCCACTTTAACATGTGCTTTTAACCTATTTGATGGTGAACATATTTTCTGTTTAACAGTAAAAAGGTCTTAAAGCTATATTTCAGATAAAAGATGTGTTCCCTATCCTTCAGAGAACTATGTGAAGGGAACTCCCCTATAGCATATGAAACATTGATGGCCTAATCACACTTGTCAATCTTCATGGAACAGTGAAATATCGGCTTTAAACTCATATCAACACTAAAAAAGTTGTCCAGCTCCCCAATGTCAACCAATGCTGCCATTAAAGCTATTACAACATTATAAAAGGCACATGCTATTGTGATTTTGACAGAGTGTTTAGGTGGGACTTTAGGCAAATGTTTCAAGGCCTGTTCTCAATCTTTTTATAGCTGATAAACTTAATACCCAATAAAGAAATATGTGAATTTAAGCAGTTTTCAATTTATATTATACAATAATAATAAGGTCATCTAACATTTTTACAGATGCAAAAGTACTTTCTGGAGATGAAGACAAAAGTTCCTTCCGTGTCACCCATAGACAACAATTGGCCAGCAAGGCCTTACCTCTTTTTGGATAGCACGCATAAGGAAATGAAAAGGATTTTCCATCTGTGGAGGGTAAGATTTTTATTCAAGCCATAATCATCTAACTCTGTTTCCAGGCTGTTGATGTTAAGAAGATATTAAAAAAACATTTCTTTCCAGCTTAGGACAGTGAAGTTGCCAGAAGGCTGACTGGTAAAGCCAGTAATGATACACAAGGGAGAAATTATGCTGCTGACAACTGCAGTTCTTTTACACATACTGCCAGTACAGGAGGCTTGTGGAGTTTTGCTTATTTGCGTTTTTTTTTTTTTTTTTTTTTTCATACCATGAAAAAAATAAAATCAAAACAGATGCCTTTCTTTAACGGCAATAAAAGAATGAGCCTTGGTTTCACTTAATAATGTAAAATAAGGCAGAACATATGGAAACAAAGAATTAGTTAAAATGTTATACTAGCACAGAACAGTTATGGGTTATTACAATTTTGAGACGCTTATATGGCCCTCAGATCTTCCTGCATATTACATCCTTGTTTTTTTTTTCCAGAGTAAAGGGGTAATGATAAATTAGTTTTGAGTATTATGAAGACCTCAATCCATTCTGAATGAACTGTTATGCATGTTTTGAGCCCAAAACATGCATATCATTTTGTACAATTGGTCTTTTCAGAGGCGGCTCTAGACTTTGTGAGGCCTTAGGCAAAACTTAGACATGAGGCCCCAATCACTCCCATAATGGGAAAAATAATTCAAGGAATGAAAATTAACTGTATTAGCAGGGTACAGTATAGGGGAGTGGATAGTACAGGGAGCAGGAGGAGACAGTATAGGGGCAGTAAGGAATAATAAAGATATATTTTCCTCAAGCAGAGCTGCACAGGGAAGCTGCTCTCGCAGATCCTACACCTATTCTGGCAGGCTGTCGCAGAAAGATAGAAATAAAGGGGGAGGGGTGGAGAAAGAAAGAAAAGATGGAAGGAAAGAAAGAGAAAAAAGACGGAAAGAAAGAAAAGATGTAAGGAAAGAAAGAAGGAAGGAAAGATTGAAAGCAAGGGGGATGGAGGAAGAAGGGAAGGAAGGGCATCATAAATCAGTGTACTCACTAGGAGGCCGAAGGGACTGGATGGATGGATGGATCAGACTCCACTTTACATTTTCTGTTTGCTGGGCTTCAGCTTAAATCTTCCCGCCCACACATCCCCTTCACTGAAGCAGAACAGAGAACACTGCAGAGGAGAGTGGGCGGGGCAGTCACAGGAGGAGAGGGCGGAAGGAGGAGCAGAAGCAGCTCTCTCCTCTCTTGTCTGGCTGCGGGCAGCAGGGGGAGGGGGGAGATCTGTCAGAGCAGGCTCTGCTCTCCCTGTCTGTGATCCGGAGCTGTATGTGAGCTCCGATCACACAGTACCTTAGTCTCACTTGCAGCCTGCTTCTCTACCTGTGGCAGAGTGGGAGGACACAGGACTGTGTGATAGCGGGTATCTCTGCTGCTGGAAGAGGCAGCTCTCTAAGTAATCTAGCTGGCTGCACGAGGCCCCGTGACTGTGAGGCCTGAGGCTATTTCCTAATTTGCCTAATTAGAGAGCCGCCTCCTGGGTCTTTTACTGCTTATGTTCAGTAAAGAAAAGCAGAATATGTTGAGCAGCATTCTAGCTAGAGTTCTGTAATATTACCTGCACTGTGAACACATTTCAGTTTTTTTTTTTTTTTTTTTTGAAGCAGTAGAAATTATATACAGCATTCTAGGCCCTGGCATCTGAGACACATTCCTCTGATTTTATACCACCCATGATGCATCTTTGTAGCTGCAGTCAGGGATAAGATTCTTGAAGCCTTACTTCTGTACCCTTAATTCCTGTTATTTAGTGTGCACTTAGGCCTCTTAAGATGAGCAGCCTACACAGCTGCAGACCTTTAGGGCTTGTCTCTTTATTTGTCAATCAGGAGGTGGCAGAGATTACATTCTGCATCTTTGAGTCAAGCCCTTTATCAAAAAAGATCATATTTCTAACACTAGGGAAGGTGAAGAATTATTCTTGCCATAGATTGTAATTGTGATATATTTGTGGCCGTTCCTTGGGTTATAATGTCAGTTTTATTTTTTTTGTGCTATTTTTTACATTCACAAGCGTTCCCATGTGTAGACAGGTCAGATGGGGTGGAGTTCTTCCTCTCTCCCCCTGTGATCGTTTTATTTTGGCTTAGGGTTGTCTTTGGCCTGTACATAGTTTTCGAACTTCAGAAGTCCGATGAATAGGTTTGGGATAGCCCTTGAATGGTGGAGGGTAAGTCGCTGCTGTCCCTGACTTCAGGGGCAATAAGGCAACATCATGCTCTCTGAGAGCCAGCCTGGTCTCCACAGGCCTGAGTGGTTTCAAGGGGGCATTAAAGGTCTCCGTGTTGCCGGTCTGGTGGAACTCTGTGGCTCTATTAGAAATGCCAAATCATAATGTCTTCTACATATCCAGATTGTTTGGGACTATGTTGAAGAGATGTTTGATTTTAACTACCTGATAGGGTTCACGGCCCCTCTGCCATTTTTGAATATGGGGCTGATATGTTCTGAGTTGCTGCCCTTCCACGGACTGTTCTGTAACTTGACAGTTCTCTCTACCTTGGTCTCTGTTATCTTGGCCCTTTATGTTCATATCCTCTGTTTTTTGGCAGACGTAATGGGCTCCAAGTTACTGGGTGAGCTGCTTTTAATGCCTCCCTAGTTTTTGGAGCTATATTCTTACTGAACCTACCCACTGCAGACACTTTCTGTAGTTTTAATGACTGGCAAGGATTACCAGTGTACTCCACACACTATGCCAGGAAATGTATTACTTTGAACTATATATGCATACTACATAACCTGTGTATGCAGTGTTAGTGCCCTCTAGTACTGTTTATGCGTTTTCATGGTTTGTTAGGTTACAGGACACCAACTGCCAGTTCATTGTTACCACCTTCTTACCTGCATACACTATCAGACACCGATTCTCCTGTGTGGCACTCTGCGGTAACCATATTATGAGACACTGGATGTGTCCAGAAATATTACCCGTTGATGTTGTGTGAATCACTTTGTCTGCCATCTTCTCCCCCCCCCCCCCATTTAGGTAGTTGTTGTATAGGAAACCCACTGGCTATGGTAGTCCTGCCTCAATGTTTGTGGGTTCTTATTATTTCTTTACTGGTTACAATTATTTGTTTTAGGATCTTTTTCCTATTAAGTTGTCCTCAGAGTGGTAGTAAAGTTGTCTGACATTTTTACCTACAGGCAAGCTTATAGTAAAGCTTACCTGTAGGTAAATTAAATATCTCCTAAATGTGCATCGTTTAGGAGATATTCCACAGAGCGGAATTCCACAGAATAATCCTAGAAAATGGCATCTCACATACTCAAAGACCAGATGAGATAATGACAGAAGAAAGACTCAAACAATGGATCGCCTATATTGTGTATTGGCTCAAGATGCCCAACCAGTATAAAGAGAAGATAGACCAGTAATCAAATAAAAATCAATGCTTCAATTTATTCACAAACTTAAATAAAATTGTATATGTAAAAAAATCCATACATATACATTTGTGCTTGACAAGGCTTACATGTGGTAGAGCTGGCTGAAAACCACTGTAGTCAGATGATGGGTGACTCACAGATCCGGTCCCAGGGGAGGTGTTATCCGATTTAAATTCTAATGGAGTAAAGATGACTCTGGCAGCCGCTGGAATGTAGTAGATAAAACTGCTCGTGGACGCAGGAAGGTTTGGCCTTTGGGCCAGAAAGACATCACAGTCCTGCGGATGGTCGAAGATGAGCCCCTTGGCTGTCGGGCTGTAAATTACGTTGCCGACCTGGCAAGAAATCGTGGGTGTCTATTTAATGAATATTAAAAAGAAAATGGGAGACTGCTCTTGTTGTTGTATGCATTAAAAATGATTTATTGCAGCTAAATAATGGTATGGCTTTCCATCTCTTCATTTAAGCCATATGGGGCCAAATTACATAATTTATATATCCAAAAGGTTTCCCTTCTGCAGAGCAGCTCGGAATGCTCTTTTGTCCTAAGGCAGGGTTAGGCAACATCGGCCTTCCAACTGTTTAAAAACTACAAGTCCCATGAGACATTGCAAGATCCTCACAATCACAGGCATGACTCCTAGAGGCATGATGGGATTGGTAGTTTCACCACAGCTGGAGTGCCGATGTTGCCTACTCCTGTCCTAAGGGAACCTTCTGGTATCAATTCCATGGCCAATACAGTAAGGGCCTTCAGATCTTTCCATTGGGTATGGGTTGTAGGAGGCCCACTGGAAGGTGTGTGGAGTCTTACTTTGAGCACACACGGAACAGGCAGCAATGTTGGCAGTTAAATCAGCACGTAGACTGGGCCACCAGTATTGTTGGGAAATGGCACAAGAGTTGATTCTTCCCAGGGTGGCCAGCAGCCTTGGGAGAATGATAAGTCTGCAGCACGGCAGTACGGAGACTTTCTGGGACAAAGCAGCAGTCACAAGGTTTCTCAGGAGGAGCATCAGAACCTGAGCAGCAAGAATTTTGTCACCCAAAGGAGAAGTGAGATTGGTGCGAACCGTAGCCAGAATACTATCGGGAGGAATGACAGGAACCGGAACCAATCTTGGAACTCGGAGACAAATATACAGGAGGCTTCTGCAAGCGCTCCTTAAGAGAGTCTTTCTGAGTCTGGAGTCAATGAGGATGGCAAATGGGATCAACTTCTCCAGCTTAGTGGGTATATCCTTGATGGTATCCGAGAGACCATAAGAAAAAGCAGCCACGAGGACCTTATTGTTCCAAGCAACCTCTGCTGCCAGAGTATGGAATTCAATGGCATAATCGGCAACAGTTCTCGTATTCTGTTTGATGGACGTGAGGCACTTGGCAGCTGAAGCGGAGCGTGCAGGAACGTCAAATACCCTTTTAAAGGAAGCCACAAACTCAGGGTAACTCAAGACAGCAGGTTTTTGCTTCACCCATAGGGGGTTTGCCCAGGCCAAGGCTATCGGAAAGCAAAGATATCGCAAAACCTCAAAGCATATCTCAACTTGGTTGAGAAACCCTCTGCATTGGACTGGATCGCCCCAAATCGATGGGAAAGCGGAGCGGAACCAGACATGCCTCTTATAGAGGTAATACTCGAGGTGGGTGCCTGCACAGAGACTGGAGCAGCAGCAGGGACAGCCTGCAACACAGGTTGTACCGGAGCAGCCACAGTGGGAGATTTCAGGTGAGCCATGCGACTCGGGTGCGTTTGTAACGCCATGGCAAACTGATCCATGCGGTGATCCTGCTCATGCAATCTGGAAAACATATTGCCAACAAGTGGATTGACTGCATCTTCTGAATTCATGGCCTTCGCCTACTGTCAGAAACCATGAATCAGACAGACAGAAATACAGTTAAATCTCGCTTGTTTAATAATAATAAAAAGAGGTAAACGTAGAGTAAATGTAGTCAAAACATAGCCAGAGTTCAGGAATCGTAACAGATAGTCAGACAAGCTAAAAAGTCAGGGAGCCAGAGAAGAGCGTAGTAGAACAGCAAGCAGGATCTGGAGCCAGAAGGAATGTCAGCCAAGCAATTCTTTAACAGTAACACAGGCGAGCGTCTCTAAAGATGTGAGCAAGGCAAAGGCAGAGATCATCAGGGCTGGACAGCTTAAGTAGGCAGGACTGACGAACAGATTATCATCAACAGGTGAGTCACTGTGGAGAGATGGGAGCTGGCAATTAGCCGACAGCTGAGCATGACATCGACATCGTGTTAAAATTTTTTCTTCCTGTTAAGCACTGGGAGTGAAGTCTTGGCATACACTGTGTGACAGCTGATTGTAGGAAAGGAACCCCCTCCCCCTTTCCACATAGGCAGAGGAAGGAAGGAATGTGCAGAGCTATTCTATGAATAGACCAGCTCTCTGCTAATCCATTTATAGCACCTACCTCGACACAAAATTTAGGCTGGTTTTATCTTGGTTGTCGGAGAACTTGTCAGAAGTTATGCTGATAACAGAAGAACCGAGCAGCAGAAAGACACAGGATTTAGGGCTTTGGAGAGAGATAAGTAAACACTACAGATATATGTAGTATTTGGTCAAATTTCATGAATCTGGTTTACATCTACTTTAAACTATTTGCCAAGATCCTCACGAGCAGATTGCTTCCCCACTTAGCTTCAATCATCCACCCTCATTGGGCAGGGTTTATCCATAAATGTGAAGCACGAGACTATACTACTAGGGTGATTGACTTTATTCATCTGGCCAGTTTAAAGGCCTCTCCGCTCATGCTTCTTTCCACTGATATGGAGAAGGCCTTCGACCATGTAGACTGGCAATTTCTGCAATCAACACTCTTATATATAGGCTTGGGGACTTGCATGCTTTTGTGGGTATCCGCCCTCTACTCAGCCCTGCAGGCTGCAGTGAGAATCACTGAGATGTTTTGAGCTTTCAGTGCTGTCGCATTTTGAATGTCACTTGCGATGTCATATAACACTGTACCCAAATTAAATTTTTATCGTTTTGTTCCCACAAATAGAGCTTTCTTTTGGTGGTATTTGATTACCTCTGCGTTTTTTTATTTTTTGCTAAACAAACTAAAAAAAAACGACATTTAAAAAAAAAAAAAAAAAGTTTTTCTTATAAAATTTTGTTTTCTCTTCACTGACGGACACTGATGAGTTGGCACTGATAAGGTGGCACTGATATGTAGAATTGATAGGCACTGATAGGCGGCACTGATGGGCACTGACAGGAGGCACTGGGCACTGATGGACACTAATAGATGGCACTGATTGGGCAGGTCAATGCTGGGCACTGTGGTGGGCACTGATTGGCACTTTATTGGGCACTGGCAGGGGGTTATGATGGGGCACTGACTGGGCACCGATTGGCAGCTTATTGGTACATTTAATGGGGCTGATTTTCAGCACAGACCCCTCCCCCCCCCCCCCTGACAGGGAAAGCTGCCGTTCGTCTCTCCCTGTCAGCGCGAACCGAGGAATGCCGTTTACCGACACTTCCTGATTCACGCGATGATCAGCTGTAATTGGTCACAGCTGAACACGTGGTAAGAAGCCTCTGTCAGAGGCTTCTTATCACGATCGGAGATGTGGTGTGTCAGACTGACACGCTGCACTCGCAATCACCGCGCTGCGTGCCGGCATGTTATCCTGCTGGACGTCATATGACACCCAGTCAGGATAACAGAACCACTTCCCGGCCGTCAATCTGTTATAGGCTGGGAGGGAAGTGGTTAACTACTTTAAGCTTTTGAATAGTAACAGACAGCACCTGTCTCCCCTAATTTTCTTGTTGCCACTGGAACCGTTACTATGTTCTATTCGGCGTAACCCAAACATTAAAGGGCTCTCCAGCAAATTAGGCCACAATAAAGTTATGACATACATTGATGACCTTGTTTTTCTAGTCTCTTGTCCAAAGGTAACCCTCCCTAACTTAATGTCCCTACTTCAGCAATATGGAACCCTATCCAACCACCAGATAAAATACTCTAAATTGTAAGCCCTCAATGTATCCCTAGCAGTTAGTTGGTTGGCTAAAACAATCAGTACCCTTTTCCTGGGCTTCCCACAGTGTTAAATACTTGGGTGCCCAGATCACCCCTAACCCAGATCAACTCTGAGGCCAACTTTTGCCCCTGCTGTCTAAAATACACCTAGACCCCCAAAAGTGAAGGGCCCTAAACATGACATGGTTTGGATGATCTAACGCTTATAAGAGGACCTCTCTACCACAGAAACTATACATGATTCAAACCCTCCCCATATGGATCCCCTCTACCTTTTATGGCCATCTGTATGCCCTACTTCTCAGATTTATCTGGGGAGACAAACCGCCTTGTATGTGTCTCTCGCTTTTTTCCCAAGCTAAATGAGGGTATTGGCTTACCCGATACCCTATTATACTAGAAGACTGTCAAGCGTCTGTGGTAGTGAGCCCTTGTAGATCGCCTACTTAGGGTTTCACAGGGCATGGAGTCTAAGCCCCAGCCTGCTTCTTCACCAGAGCCCTTGATGGTAGGGATATACTTGGACTGGAACCAGGTTGTGGCCCCCAGGTACACCAAGCTTAGGATACAGAGATCGCACATGTGGGCAGAGTACATGCAGCAGCCAACCAGAGAAAATTCAGGAGACAAGCCGAGGTTAGGGCGGGTAGCGAACAAGCATATACTGTAAAAACAAACCTGGGATCGGTACATGGGTAGTCTGATACTGGATACACAAGGGACCGGGAGCTCAGAGAACTGTGACGTTGCTCAGGCAATGTGAGTTACACTGAGAATGTCTTGTATATTCAGATAAAAAAGGAGGAGGGTCAGGAAGGAAATAAAAGCCCACAGGTTAGCGGCGACGCCCATAGGGGAGCACAGCCAAACCACACATGTGAAGGAATCGGGGTAGAGAAGCACTGCAGCAAGGAGGTAAGAATACGCAAGCAGGAAACTGCAGGCTAACTTGTGATAAAGACCTTACATTTGGCTCACGTGGTGTGCTGGTGCACACAAGCTGTAAATAAACCCTGGGCCACGATTGAACAGGAATACTCCCCAGTCACACTGGCTTCTGTTTTTAATCCTATCATTTCTATTGCACACTCAACTATTGGAGCTATGCTTTGGGTGAGCTCATCCACTTTTTCCCTTCCGGATAGCTTGCCACACCTGTCCCCTCTAATTCTCTTACTGAGAGATCTGGAGTTTGTGTCTAATACTAACAAACACCTTGATCACCATTTGAAATGGACAAATTTCACCTCCTACACTTTGTGTCATTTTCTAGATGCCCTTCGCAGTTGGCTATTCAACATTTTATTGGATCCACCTATTGACATTTGGTCAGCATACCAGATTCAAGTCTACCATTGCTAAAAATTGAATCCTGCATGACTCTACTCCTTTTGAAAACGTATCCATGGATATATCTTATGTACCCGACTTCTTATCTCAACTGTACAAATCTCCCTCTACAGGATTCATCCCATCTTGCATACATAAGTGGGCAGAGGATTTGCATTTGACTTTCTTTCTGGCCCAAATTGACGTGGCTATATTGTTTCTTTTTTAGAAAAACATTTGTCAGAGAAACAATTTCTGCTCCTTTGCATTTCCTCATCACTAGGGTCAAAAACAAATGTAGATTTCACACCAATAAGAGTTTAGAAAAATAAACAAATGTTCTTACTACAAAAATTTTCATTTGAAAATCTGCTAGCATTAACATAGTTTAGAATAATTCGATTTTTTTAAATCGTACTTACCTAGGTGGATGTGGCATCGATCTGATGCTGCATTTGTCCCCTGCTGGCTCTAAGGCTGAGAACCGAATGATCAAACAAAGCTGATCCCTCAGTTCTCCCTGCCACTGTGAGCAGAGAGCCAGGACTGTCAGTCACCACTGTCTGTTCTGTCCCCAGGCTCACAGGAGCGCTGGGCTGTGAAGGCGTGGGAATAGCTGGCTCAGGCTCTCAGCGGCTAGAGCTTGAGCCAGGTACCTGTCAAGGCTCCCAACCATACGGGTCACAATCTTTCCCCAGCCTGAACTGACTCTATAACGCCAGTGCGCTGTAGACTGAAAATGGGTCAAAGGAGTGTAGAACAAACTGTGATCCACAGGAGAAGTAGGGCCAAGCTAGCTTTGACTGTACTTCTCTTTTTAAATGTAACTCTGAGTGGGATAGCTTTTGATTTGTTGTAATCAGTGAATGCTGTATAGTAATCAAAGCTGCATATCTGGCTGCAATTGGAAGGCGGAGTGAAAAGGAACCATACATACAGTTACTGTGGGAAGAGTGAGATTTGGAAAGATTTGTCCAGTCTTGTATTTGGTGTGTGTTGATATGTATTTATGCATGTATATGTATACATATAGAATATGTGTATGTATATTAATTTAGTGTGTACTAAGTATGCCAGTTATGTTTATGTGAGCTTTTTAGTAGGGTGTAAATATAAATATAACAATGAATTGGCCTGGCCTCCAGTGTTCATTTACAATAATTGGTGCTCTGCTGAACAGACTTTGGGGGTTGGGAAAGACATTCTTTATAGAGGAAATGGGAAAATTCCATCAGTATGGTGATTATAAACTTCCTGTCTTGTTTTACAGCTGATGTAAACGTGTGTAATTAATGTCACAAAAACAAACTAGTGCTCTTTTCTTAATCAGCTATTTGTAGATGGTAGCATGTAGAAGATTAACCACTAGGAACATGAACCTTGTGGAATTTGACAAGCAATATACAGTGATTGTAATGCAGGCAGCATTTTATTGTCATATGTAATACTGCAATTATTTCATGCTAAAACTTTTATTTTATTTTTTTTTAAAGTTTTTGTTTTAACAATTGTTGGCTAATCAACGTACATACTCCTGTATCCTGGAGTATGCTCATTAAGGGTCAAATCACATCTGCTTCATGCCAGCGATTACAGACTGAATAAGTTTACCCCTTTTTGTTCATATGTAATTTTTTTTCAAATGCTAGTAGTTTGTAGAGTTCTATAACCCAGTCATATAGGGTAGGGGCATTGTTGGTAACTTCTCTCAGTACTATTACTCTGCGGGCTGCAAAGAGGGATCTCTTTACTGCTATGAAAATTGTCTATATCCCAGGATTCAAGTAAGCAGAGAGTTAGACAGAAGATTTGAAGCTTTAAGCTAGATTCACACTATCATGGGTCCTGCGTTTGCATGGGCACAGCAGTCCATTCATCTGAATGGGCTGATGTACCTGTGGGAAATGCAGGAAAAAGGTTCCCAACGCTTTTCCCAAAATGCATCTGTAGGGCAGCCCCATAGAACATGCTGTATTTACAGATGCATGGGGGTGCTAATAAGAATTAATGGCTCCCCAGGCATCTGCTAAAGAGCAGTACATTTTGTCTGCAGGTGCAGGAACACGAGCGATTTTTACACATGGTCCTGCACCTGCAAACATGTGAACCTAGCCTGACTTTTCAGATTTACTACTTTATTTTTGCTGCTATTTTACTGCAACTCTAGAAATACTAATGCCAACAAAACAGAAACCATTAACACTGATGAAAAACTCAGATAATTTGGTGGTTCTTGAAAATTAGAATTTTTAAAGACAAAAATTCAGAACCTGTATATGTCCTATAAAATCAGTTGTAAACAGTGGAATTCTGTAATTACCCCTTTCAGGCTGTGGTTGCTCTCACAAAACGTTCCAGCGATCTCAACGTCCATAACAACCATGTTATCTCTGTGTGTGATAACCTACTGTGAAAGTCCTGTTATGTTCAAACTTTGAACACTCAGTTCATACTGGATTCTAAGCCCAAGTAAACTGCTACATACTGTATACCAGGGGTAGGCAACCTGGGGCCCTCCAGCTGTTGCAGAACTACAAGTCCCATCATGCTTCTGGGAGTAATTGTAACTGCCAGCCTTGCAATGTCTCATGGGAAATAAAAGAGTAAGATGTTCCCTTATTTTACTCTGTTCCAGTAGAAAGGTAAACCCACCATCCTTGAATGGTGCATGTTCATCTGAAGAGATCTCAGACCGTTCTGCTGGCTGGATCACCATGTTCCTAGCCAGATGATGGTTACTGCCTACTTATTGGTCAGGGATACTGTTTATCAGAGTAGTAGGCCAATAAGACATAGGATGAGAGGGAATTGACTTAGGTAATGTCCAAATTCGCATTCCAATGACAACAGAATTTTGTCAGGCTACTAGCCTTTCAATGTAAACAATCATTAGCTATTTCTAAGCTATTAGAAATGAACTGAAGCCCAAATTTAAAGTGGAACTAAACTTTATCTGAGCACCACAAACTGAAGACACTGTTAAATTCATTTTTAATATTCACAGCAAACTCACCCATTCATGTCTCCATGCTTTATTTTATTGAGAAAAAACTTTGAACCCCACCCCTTAGTATTTCTAGCCAGGACCATCTAAGGGCAGATGATACATGTACAGTTCACTTCCTAGAATCTGTATGCCCTTAGCTCAGGCATATGGACAGGAGTGTGTGAAAACCCCTCCTCCAGATAAACGGAAAAAAAAATCCATATAATTGGTAGAGATTCTAATGCTGACTAGCCCCTTTGCTTTGTCTTTTAGTGTAAAAAGTACAGGGACCAGTTCACAGAGCAGAAAAAGTTCATATATGATGAAAAACTGGATGCCAGTGAACTCTTCAAGGATAAGAAATCATTGTACCCTCCCAGGTAAGAGCTCTTCTAACTTCATGAAGTACTTGTGATAATGGTCAGCTTTCACTGTTCTGAATGAAAACCGTACATACAGTATTTCTTTATTGGAATTTGAATTCTTGAAGAGACTCTTTAGTACACTGCATTAGAAGAGCTTTTATACGTACTGCTTCGGCAGCCTGTGACTCCTACCTTCTCTCCGTATTTGTCTTTAATATTCTTTGCTTGTGTCCCACACTGCACTTTGTGGCTCCTTTCACCAATAGCCACTTCAGTACAGGACACAGCAGTGACCTAAGCCCCATACACACTATTTGATATTCTGCAGATTTTTGTCTTGAGATTTACCAAAACCATATAATATGAGGTCAAACCTTTAAAAGTTTCAATTTGTATGCAATCAGGCAGGCCCTTGCACTACATGGTTTTGGTAAATCTGAAAACAAAATTCTGCAGAAAATCTAATGGTGTGTATGGGGCCCTAGGGTTTTAAAAAATAAAACCACAGCACATAGTGGAGAACATGGGCATCTGACACTTCCTAAAGGGTTGAATGCCAAAAGAGCTGATAGAGGCTGCAGTGTTTGAATGCAGTGGAAGTAGGAGAAAAGGGCTTACATGGGGTGAGTATAATAGATGCTCTTCTGCAGGGTAGGATTTTTTTTTTTTTTCCTTTTTTAATTTTTTTTGAGACTGACTGAAATTATGTTTAAGAACCTAGTATAAGCAGTGCGATAGTGGGTTACATCACTTCATTGCGGTTAAACTCATCTGATTTATGATTGGCTGTTATGCGCTATTATACACCATTGCATTTAAACACATAGATTACTTATTTGATTGTTTTATCTGGTGCCTTCATCTTCTTTTGAAATAAGTACTGTCTGCATTAAGGTCAAAACATAGCCATTTTGTTTGCATTGGAAATGGAATTTCTGATAGCTTTGGATAATAACTAGATGAACACAATGAGCATACTACACACACAAAAAAAAAACTTCACCAAAGCACACAGGATGTGTGTAGTATGGACCTTCTGCTCTGCTGTTCCACCTCCCCCCACCCAACTCCACAGCAATTCTCAACTGATTAATCAAAGCCAGGATTTGCCATGTAAATACAGCAGCCCTAAGACCTGCCACAGATGGATTGAAATTCGGATGGTTCCTGCTGAACCCGGAGGAATTTCAATCTATCAGTGGGCAGGCTGGTTGGGTTGAGTTTGATCCATCAACTGACTTCAGTACAACCAGCCTGTCTGGCCATAGTTGCCGGCAGTGATCATTGTATTCTGACAGCTGGGAAACCTCCTGCTTTCAGAATACAGTAGCACAACAGTGATTCCCTCATCAACAATGACTGTGTTGATGGGGAAATCAAGCACATTTCTTTTCTTCAACCCATAGTTGGAGGAAAGAAAATTGCATAATGGCTGTAAAAAAAAAAAAATGGTCTCATTTATCTGTAGATCAGAGCCTAAAGATGATACCAGTAAAGACAACCTGACAAGGGAACCCAGCCCGTGCCGTTAATCCACTTTCACAGTTTATTTTCAAAATTGGACTGTAAAGAAAAGAAATCACAGGTGAAAGTTGAATATTTGCTATGGTCCATTTTATATAACAAGACCTAAAGGGTTAAAGAGGAAGTAAACCCTCTTTTACAACTTTAGCTTACAGGTAAGCCTATATTAAGGCTTACCTGTAGCTAACAGGGATATCTCCTAAACCTGCACGGTTTAGGAGATATACCTGTATTTGCATGTGCCGAAGTCATGCGGCACATGCGCACTAGCGAAGCGAGGCGCTATATACCGATGCTTCAGTTGTTATATGCCTCTCTCGTGCGCATGCGCGTGACGTCATCGCGGCTCCGGCAAATCACAGCGCCGGAGCCCCGATACCCGGAAGTCACTCCGGGAGAAGATGTCGGCGATCGGAGGGGGAGAAGAGGACCGATGCCGAGGCTTTGATTTCAGGTAAGTGATGCATAATTAGCTAGTATGCTATGCATACTAGCTAATTATGCCTTTGTCTTGCAGGTTTTTTTTTTTTTTTTTTTTTTTTTCAAGAAGGTTTACTTCCTCTTTAATTACCTAAGCTATAAGAATAATTGACCATAACCAGGTATTTTTGACAATGGCAGCAACTGAGACTTGAAAATAACAATCGCATGGCCATAAATGGCGATCATTATACAAAATATCACATACTTGGTGGAGTGAGCACTTTTAATAAAGTTGTGCTGTACAAACCCCTTGACCACTCACTGTAATCCCCATAGGTAATTACTTAGCTTTTCCCCCACTCTGAAGACCTTTACACAGTGCCTCTCAGTCTTTTCTTGTAAATAGCCCCAGCTGGATCCCTTGCCTATCACGCATGCCCACAGTGTTAGCTCCTGATTACTGTGGCTGGGTAAATGCTCCCATGGATGGTTGTGTACCCCATGAGTATGGACCTAGGCATAGTAATGATTAACCACTTCAGCCCCGGACGAATTTACCCCCTTCCTTACCAGAGCACTTTTTGCAATTCAGCACGGCGTCCCTTTAACTGACAATTGTGCGGTTGTGCGATGTTGCATCCAAACAAAATTGACGTACTTTTTTTTCCACAAATAGAGCTTTCTTTTGGTATTTGATCGCCGCTGCGTGTTTTATTTTTTGCGATATAAAGAAAAAAACAGCGAAAATTTTTAAAGAAAAACACATTTTGTACTTTTTACTATAATAAATACCCCTATTTTTTTTTTTTTAACCACTTCCCCCCCCGGCCTATAGCAAAATGACAGCCGAGCGGTGGTTCAGTTATCCTGACTGGGCGTCATATGACATCCAGCAGGATAACAGCCGTCGCGCGCCTGTGGGGTCGCGCATTGCGGCGATCGGTGGTGTGGTGTGTCAGTCTGACACAGCGATACACTGATCTCGGTAAAGAGCCTCTGACAGAGGCTCTTTACCACGTGATCATCCATGTCCAATCAAAGCTGATCACGATGTAAACAGGAAGAGCCGTTGATCGGCTTTTCCTCACTCGCGTCTGATAGACGTGAGTAGAGGAAAGCCGATCCGCTGCTCTCCTGAAAGGGGGGGGTCTGTGCTGATTATCAGTGCACTCCCACCTCAGATCCCGCCTAAGACCACCATCATGCTGCCCAGGACCACCAGGGTGGCCATCCACACTGGACCACCAGGTATGCCCCCCTAGACCACCAGGGAAATGCAATCAATTCCCAGGCAGCTGCCAATCAGTGCCTACCAGTGCCACCAGGGAGGCCCATCAGTGCTGCATATTAGTGCCACGTTATCAGTGCCCAGCAGTGCCGCCTATCAGTGCCACCCATAAGTACCCATCTTTGCAGCCTATCAATGCCCGCTCATTGGTGCCACCTCATCGGTGCCGTCTTATCAGTGCTGCCTTATCAGTGCCCATCAGTGAAGGAGAAAACGTACTTATTTACCAAAGTTTATAACAAAAGCAAAACTTTTTTTATTTTTTTCAAAACTTTCGGTCTTTTTTTATTTGTTTTGCAAAAAATAAAAACCGCAGAGGTGATCAAATACCAGAATATCAGAAGAAAGCTCTATTTATGGGAACAAAATTATAAAAAATTCTGTTTGGGTATAGTGTAGCATGACCGCGCAATTGTCGTTTAAACAGCGACAGCGCAGAAAGCTGAAAATTGGCTTAGGCAGGAAGGGGGGTAAGTGCCTGATATTGAAGTGGTTAAAAAAAGCTAATTTGTTTCCAAGTTTAGGCCGATATATATTCTTCTACATATTTTTGGTAAAAAATATCGCAATAAGTGTATATTGATTTGCGCAAAAGTTATAGCGTCTACAAAATAGGGGATAGATTTATAGCATTTTTATTATTATTTTTTTTACTAGTAATGTCGGAGATCTGCGATTTTTACCGTGACTGCGACATTATGGTGGAAACATCGGACAATTTTGACACATTTTTGGGACCATTGGCATAAAATGCATTGATTACTGTAAAAATTTCACTGGCAGTGAAGGGGTTAACACTATGGGCGATCAAGGGGTTAACTGTGTTCCCTGGGAGGTGATTCTAACTGAAGGGGGAGGGGACTGACTAGAGGAAGTGACAGATCATGGTTCCTAGCTAATAACACACGATCTGTCACTCCTCTCAGAACAGGGAGGTGTGTGTTTACACACACTCGTCCCTGTTCTGTGTCTCCTGCTCACGATCGCTCGTGGCCGGCGGTCATCGCGCCCGTCGGCCATGAGCATCGGCACCCCCGCTGTGCAGCAGGCGTGCGCCTGCTATCCCGTCCCCGCGAGCCGATGTAAAGCTACGACGGCTCGCGCTGGGGAGCCAACCTGCCGCAGTATAACTGCAGCGGCTGGTCGGGAAGGGGTTAAGGACTGGGTGGTGCATGTGTGATACGTCCAGGGCCTGGCTAGTGCTATTTTCAAAGCAAAGGCTGGGCAGTGCCCAGCTAGGCCCCAGAGTGAAGATCCCTACCTATATAGTTAATGGGGAGGGGGGGGGGTGTTTTAAAGGACATCGTATGCTTTTATATAAAATGATTACGACACGTTAGAACTGGAATAATTATTATTGTAAAGTAAACAATTTGTGTTATTTTAGTGTTGGGCAGCAATTCCAAGGTGATTACTTGGAAATCACCAAAAATCCAAAATATAAGAAGCTGAGTGATGCCATTGAAGACAAGATAATCATTGCTGACACTGTGAGTAAAATCAACAGAGCAAATGGAAAGGTAAGACATAGTCCATTGTCCATTTTTTTTTTTCATTAACCTTGTTGTCTGACTGTAGATCTATGTTTATCCCAAGCATGTTTGAAGCCATTTACCGTTTGATTGTCTCACTACCTCTGTTGGTAGTTAATTCCAATCATCAACTACCCTTTTGGTAAAGTAATACTTTCCAAGATTCGTTTTGAACTTGATTTTCCAGTTTGAGGTCATGTCATCGTGTTCTTGATTTTCGATTCATATTGGAAAGACTGCCTTCCTGAACCTTATTCATCCCTTTGATGTATTTAGAGGTTTCAATCATGTCTCCCCTTGTCTTTCCTCCAGACTGTACATATTAACCCTTTCATGCCTAAGCTTATTTCTGACATTTGTTGCTTACTAGTTAAAATCCATATTGTTTGTTAGAAAATGACTTAGAACCCTCAAACATAATATATATATATATATATATATATATATATATATATATATATATATATATATATATATATATATATATATATATATTTTTTTTTTTTTTCACCAGAGACCCTAGAGAATAAAATTGCGATCGTTGCAATATTTAAGTCACATTGTATTTGCATAGCGGCCTTTCAAACGCAATTTTTGGGGAAAAAAAGACACTTCCATAAATAAAAAAATAAAAATAAACTGTAAAGTTAGCCCAATTTTCTTGTATGATGTGAAAGAGGATGTTACGCTGAGTAAATAGATACCCAACATGTCATGCTTTGAAATTGCGCACACTTGGTACCAAAAAAATCTCCCTAGGCGACGCTTTAAGAAAAAAAAAAATTGCGGTTACAAGGTTAGAGTTACAGAGGATACCTCTTATGTGTGATTTGAACACCGTTTACATATGCAGGAGCGACTTGCGCATGACTTTTCTTTGCTGCGCAGGGACAGGGGCACTTAAAACAATTATTCTTTTTTCTTTTTTTTTTTATATATGTATATATATATACATTGTCCCTTTAATTTTTTTTAAATTGGTGCCATTGGTAGCCGAGTAAACTGGAAGTGACAACGTGACATATAAGACTATATTAAAGCCATTTCTGTCTGCCTTCCAGTCTCAGCCTAGCTGGTGAAAGTGCCTTTATTGGGGGATCGGAGGCCCGGGAAGACGTACCCCCCCCCCCCCCCACTCCTTTAGGATTACAGCCGAGCAGCTTTTAGCCGCACCGGTTGTTATCACTAAAAAGCCAGTTCTAAAAAACGGTACAGGGTTGCTGGCAGCTGCAGGCATTACCCCGGTATAACCCCTTCAAGCCGAGGCCGCATATGTGCGTACGCTCGGTGGAAAGAGGTTAAGTTCCTGAAGTCGCTCTCGATATGTTTTATCCTCCACACCTTTCACCATTTCTGTTACCCTTCTCTGGACTCGTTCTATTCTTATCAATATCTTTCTGTAAGAGAGGTCTCCATAACTGGACACGGTGTTCTAAATGAGGTATCACAAAAGATCTATATAGGGGAATCGGGACCTCCTTCCTCTTGCTGGTGATCCGTTTAGTGATGCATCCTAGAATTCTATTTGCCTTTCCCATTGCCTGGTCACGCTGTTTGCTCATTTTGCAATCATCATCATTTAAAACTTGTATAGCCTAAAAAAAAGTAGTCTCCAGAATCAGAATATACAGCTAGAATCTAATTGATAGTGGTAATGTAACAGTCACAACAGAATGGCTCTCGTTTGTGTCTAGTGATTGGTTGTCACTCTCCCATATCTGTAAGCGCCTCATATTTCCTGGGAGCTCTGATGGAGCAATGAAGCTATGGCAAGAGTAGGCAAAGGTAGGTATCACTTAGGAGGGGGGATATTTATTTACAAAAGAAGATGGACTCCTTAGCAGGTGGCAGAGATCTGACCCTGGGGTGTTTTGGCTGTTTAGTTTTTTGCTTTGAGCCCCCGTTCACACCTATGCGAATTAGATGCGGCTGGACATTTCAAAATACATTCATTTTAATGAGGCTGGTTCACATATCTGCGGTGCATTCGCATTGCACAAAAAACGTGTGCGTTTTTTGGGCAGTGCGGTGCGGCTCAGGTTGCGAATTCAGGCCCATTATCTTCTATGGGTACGCATCTGATTCGCAGCTGGCTTGCGTTGTGAACAAAAATTCGCAATTCTAATTAGTCTTCAATCTGACTTCTAGGCGACTTGTACCCAATGAAAGTCGCCTCCAAGTCGGATCTCCATCTATATTGACACGACAGTGTCGCCTTGAGGGGGAACTCCACGCCAAATTTTAAATAAAAAAACCGTCATGGATTCCCCCTCCAGGAGCATACCAGGCCCTTAGGTCTGGTATGGATTTTAAGGGTAACCCCCCTACGCCGAAAAAACGGCATGGGGGTCCCCCCAAAATCCATACCAGACCCTTATCCAAGCACACAGCCTGGCAGGTCAGGAAAGGGGGTTGGGACGAGCGAGCGCCCCCTCCTGAACCGTACCAGGCTGCATGCCCTCAACATGGGTGGTGGGTGCTTTGGGGAAGGGGGCGCCCTGCAGCCCCCCCACCCCAAAGCACCTTGTCCCCATGTTGATGAGGACAAGGGCCTCTTCCCGACAACCCTGGCCGTTGGTTGTCGGGGTCTGCGGGCGGGGGGCTTATCGGAATCCGGGAGCCCCTTTAATAAGGGGGCCCCCAGATCCCGGCACCCCACCCTATGTGAATGAGTATGGGGTTCGATATACCCCTACCCATTCACCTAAGGTGTAAAAGTGTGAATAAAAAAAACACACAATTTTTAAAAATATTTTATTGTACAGCTCCGGGGGTCTTCTTCTGTCTTGGGGGGTCTTCTCGCCGGACTCCTCCGCTATCTTCTGCTTTTTTATTTTACCTAGCTCTTTTACCTAACGGAGGAGCCCGGCTTTCTTCTTCCTCGCCGCCGTCGACTGGGGGTCTCGTTCCGCCTTCGGGGGCCTCTTCTGTTCTTGCCGCTGTCACCGCCTTCTGCACCGTCTTCTTCTTCCGATGTTGACTCGTCGCTTCCTCTGGCCGGAATGGCAGAGACACGCAGTGTTGTGACTTGTATAGGGACAAGGGGCGGGGTCACATGCTCATGTCACATGGTGACCCCGCCCACATATGTCACAGTCCCAGCATCCTCCGGGACTGTGACATCATATGGGGGCAGGGTCACCATGTGACATGAGCATGTGACCCCGCCCCTTGTCCCTATATATGTCACAACACCGCGCGTGTCTGCCATTCCGGCCAGAGAGAGCGACGAGTCAACATCGGCAGAGGGCGGCGACAGCGGCAAGAACAGAAGAGACCCCCAGACGACGGCGACGAAGAAGAAAGCCGGGCTCCTCCGCTAGGTAAAAAAAGCAGAAGATAGCGGAGGAGTCCGGCGAGAAGACCCCTCAAGACGGAAGAAGACCCCCGAAGCTGTGCAATAGAATATTTTAAAAAATTGTGTGTTTTTTTATTTACACTTTTACACCTTAGGTGAATGGGTAGGGGTACATCGTACCCCATACTCATTCACATAGGGTGGGGGGCCGGGATCTGGGGGCCCCCTTATTAAAGGGGGCTCCCGGATTCCGATAAGCCCCCCGCCCGGAGACCCCGACAACCAATGGCCAGGATTGTCGGGAAGAGGCCCTTGTCCTCATCAACATGGGGACCAGGTGCTTTGGGGTGGGGGGGCCACATGGCGCCCCCTTCCCCAAAGCACCCACCCCCCATGTTGAGGGCATGCGGCCTGGTACGATTCAGGAGGGGGGGGGGGCGCTCGCTCGTCCCCACCCCCTTTCCTGACCTGCCAGGCTGCGTGCTTGGATAAGGGTCTGGCATGGATTTTAGGGGGACCCCCACGCCGTTTTTTCGGTGTAGGGGGGTTACCCTTAAAATCCATACCAGACCTAAGGGCCTGGTATGCTCCTGGAGGGGGAATCCATGCCGGTTTTTTATTAAAAATTTGCCGTGGAGTTCCCCCTCAAGGCGACACTGTCGTGTCAATATAGATGGAGATCCGACTTGGAGGCGACTTCCATTGAAATCAATGGGTACAAGTCGGATTGAAGTCTAATTACAGGGGTTACTAATGAATTTGCAGCTGATTCGCACCTAAAACGCTGACAAACCGATGAACAACTGACGTTTTAGTGCGCAGTTACGCTGGACATTAAATTCGCGCCGCACTGGTGTGAACCCAGGCTGAAAGCAGGGTCCAATCACAAAATGGTAGGAGAGAAACATAAAGACATAATGGTTTATTCTCCCTATGCACCGAGCCCAGGCATGACACTTGTTTAGAAAATTGCTCTTCTTCCAGTGTGGCCCAGGAAGGTCAACACTGGAACAACACTGATCTTGAATCCGACCTGTTGTTCTTGGTAGTCAAACACTCAGGGTTGGACCTGGTCTGATACACCCTCACTTGTGGCTATTACTCTGCCAAAATACCAAAACAGAAAATTGGAGGAAGATCTTGGGAAGCAAAATATTTTTTGAAAGAAAAATATATTTTAGGACATTTCAATAGGACAAAAAAACATAACATGACGGAGCCTATAAAGATTTAAAAAGGTGTTGGCTTTAATTCTTCTCTAGTTTCCTATTACAGTAAGAATGCAGTTTACTCAACTGTGTAAGCTATCGTAAAGAATATGAATATCCAATTTGAACTGATCCAGTGTTTTTCTCTTACATGTTAGTGGTTCTCATGCATTCCTCACTTCCTGTAAAGACAGGAAGTGATGGGAAATCTGCTCAATGTGGTCACTAAACACAAAAGCTAATTTTAGAGCGAGGAAGAGTTAGAACTTGACAATGTTGTTGTTGTCATTCCCAAGCGACAGCTGAAAAAATGATTTATTGTTAAAATATAAATTTTCTGCTGTTTTTAACATGGATTGCCATTTTTATCTACACGTATAAAATGGCCATTTTGTATAAAACTGTAGTCGTTTTTTTGTTTGTTTTTTTTGTATGTGGCTGCTCTCGTCACACTTAGAGTCAGGGTTTTTTCTGCAGGCTTCAGCAAAGTTATGTGGAGGGGAACACAGAACAAAAACAAACCATTTCATACCAGATGATACCAACTGTCTGCGTGGGGCCCAGTTTAGTAACTTTTGTAAGGCTTAAGGTTTGCTTTAAAAAAAAGTACATGCAAAAACCAATGCAATACAAACGTGTATTTTTCTTCAGTTTTAACAGCATCATTTTCTGTTTGAAATAGTTTTTCTCTTTCTTCAATATTTTACTGTTTTCAAATAAATTGCCCTTTTTTTTTTAAACCAGCTTTACTCAGGATCCCCTTACTATCCTTTCTCATTTTCAGGGAGCAACCAGAATTTTTTTGTTGACAAAGAATAATGTCATTATTGCGGACCACAAGTCTGGACAAATCAAGCTGGAAGTTTCCTTGGGCGATATTACAAAATTGAGCATGAGCTCCCAAAATGACGTTTTTTTTGCAGTCCATCTTAAAGAAGTACGTTTTTACAGCTATGTACAAAAGATGTTTGTGACAATTCAGTGCAAATGGTTGCCTCATCCTCTTATTTTATTAGGGGGTATTTATTAGTTAGATATTCATATAGCACCAACAATTTTACATGTAGGTTCACATATTGTACATTCACATCAGTCCCTGTTCTCAGAACTTACAATCTAAAGTTCCTTATCTCATATACATACATACTTGTGCAAACACAGGGAGAACATGGTTGGTATTTGAATCAAGGACTCTGGTGCTCCAAGGCAAGAGTGCTAAGCGCTAAGCCACTGTGCTGCCATCTATGTTATAATATTAGAAACTGGAGAGTCATGGCCTTAAAGTGTGTTGGTACTCATTTGTCTAATCATTAATACTATAAACAACATAGAGGGCAAATAATAGCCAGCAGTATAGTAAGGCCCAGGAGGTCATCTGATGACTTTGCGTTTGTGATTCCCAGGAGAATCCCACCACACCTCATTGTAGGGATACCCATGGAAAGTTTTTTAGTATAAGTGCACGAAACATTGCAAACACAATTCAGATCAATGCTTATAATAAAACAAATATACACAGCATGACAGAAATATGGTTATAATATTAGTATCTGTAATGTCTTTCCAATATCCTACCCCTTTTCTTCATTTTTAAGCCTGCAGTTGCCCTTTAACAAAACCATGAATGCCTTCCATCTCTCTAACCACCATCTCAAAGTTGATCCCTCTAGTGATACAGATTTCATTTCACCCAGTAAATCTGTATCAAGAAATTCCAAGTAAAGTTGAAATTATCTGCATATACAAGTATGTTCTGGGTTAGTGACTCAATGCATTGAAATAAGAGGGGTAAGCATGGCAGCCAGACTTCTAGCATTTTACAAATGAATAGTAGCCTGTTTCTCACAAGAAAGATTTTCTTTATGAATTAAGCTAAAGAACCAGTGACTTTACATGAGGTGGTAGAAAAGCCTAACCAGCTACTAAATACAATATTCCTGTAATTAGATGGAACTGATCATAAAAGGGTCAATAACAACCTGGACACCTAGATTGAAATGTTTCAAGGTTTTGTAGCATGCAATGATGAAACATGGCTGAGTTTGTGTCTTGTCTTCCATATCGCTCTCTCTTACTGAATTAATATCAAAGCTCTATTAGTTGAGCCAGAGATGCTGCATACCAGTTGTAAATGTGACACCATTTTCTGATGCAGAAAAAAATGAATTTATCTTAGCATATATCTGTTTATTTCTACAGATACAATTGACACTCAACCATTGAAAAATAGTTATCTGTTAGACACAGGATAAGTGGGTTATATTAAAAAAACTGGGGTTGATTTACTAAAAGGCAAATATACTGTGCACTGCAAGTGCACCTGCTCCAGAGTTTAGTAAATGGGGTAAAACTTTACTTTGCAAAGAATACTCAATCACATGCAAGGAAAATAAAAAACAGCATTTTGTTGAACGTGATTGGATGATAGAAACCAGCAGGGCTTCCCCTCGGATCTAAAGCAATGCACCTGAAGTGCACAGTATTGTTGCCTTTAGTAAATCATCCTCTCCGTGTCTTGCATAAAGGTAAAGACAGTTGTCGATTTCTAAAATCATTAAAGTGCTGGACCAACTAAGCTTTTGAGTAGCTTTCTACAATGCATATTCCTCAGGTTTCCAAGTTTGTTTTATCATAATTAGGTAGTCTGTAGCTTCCGCCTGTTAACTTTAATAACAATGTAATATGTTTCCAAACCTAGGGCTGTGCAGCAGCATCCAAGGGTGACTTCCTCTTCAGCAGTGATCATCTCATAGAGATGGCTACAAAGCTTTATCGTACTGCACTAATGCAGACAAAACAGAAAATCTACATTGAGATTGCCGATGAGTAAGTATTGCTCTGTGATTTGCAATGTTCCAGAAATGTATGTGGTGTTTGCTATGCTTTTGCTTTGGGAACTTTTGCAATGTATTTTAAATTGATTGATTTCTTGTGTTTCTATCCTTGCCCCATCTGATGCTGATGGAAAAAAAAAAATTGGCTGTTGGAGGAAATCTTACAGCATATGGGCGCCTGACAGTCTGATTGTTCACCAGATTTAATATGCACTCGGTGTTAACCCTTATTCTCCAAAATAAACTATGAATGTGCTTTTTATATTTATAGTTCTTACCTGAAAATGATTTATGATGCATCTTTTACATTTTATATGTGTCATATTTTCACGATTGTACTTTGTATACAGATTTATATACGCTCACTTCAATGGTTGTCTGTATCAGGGGATCTAGTTAGCTGAACCACCAATGTTTTTAGTCAATCTAAGAAAGCTGTTCAGCATCCACTGAGGAATAAAAAAAAAAAACTATCGCTGTGCAACACTAATATGCAGGAAACAAAAATTTGTATATGAAGTGACCATAATGTCTGTTACATCTTTATGCAAATAATTTGAAACAACATTGTAGTACATAAGGGTTAGGTGCTTTTAAGCTCATCACATTCATCACATTCTCCATTATATAACTAAAACAAAATACTCACAAAGGAGTCCTTATGTAAAAATGTTAACTTTCATGTTGGTGATGTCAGTTATACTTCATTGTATCTCAGCATATATTAGAGGTTGGAAAACAATCTGATCACTAAAAATAGAGTAAAGAGTACTTTTTTTCACCTGATTCTAAAGGCCCGTACACATGATCAGAATATCGTACAAAAAATACCACTTTCAAAGCAATCGTATGATAATCTGATCGTTAGTACACAGCTATCATCCAAAATTTTCTGAAGGGACAAACACAAAAAAGTTTCTTGTACGATACCAGATTGTGCGATTTTCGTTTTAATCAGTCAAGTTTTCGTCCGAAAATACAATACAAATACACTACATTACATTACATCACTTCCAGATTTTTATTCTGTCGTACGAGAATTTTCCCACTAGTAACCTATTTATTTTCGATATGGAGATTAGCATCCAAAAACAGACGACCATTCGTCCGATAATCTCATTGTGTGTACTAGGCTTAACATTGCTAGGGCCTGCTGGCAATGAGGCAATGTCTTGTGACTTGGAAAATCTGCTTTCAGTCTACTAACTCAAAACCAGTTTAAATGGATTGCTTAGGTGGGCCCTTGTAACATAGTTTTAGAAAATAGCAAGGAAGACTTTGCAATCAATTTTACACACACACACACACACACACACACACACACACACACACACACACACACACACACACACACTCCTTCCTTCAGGCTGTTTGGATGCATGCAGACATCATCACATTGCTGTGTTGGAAGGGTAGAATAAGTATAGGTTCCTCAGGCCCTCCAAGTCCTACTCATGAAAGAAAACAACCAGTAATTAGTTTTCTTAGTCAACAGTTGGAAGTACAAAAGATAATTGCTACAAAGGGAAGAGAACCCTTGAGTCTTCTGAGTTACTAGCTCCTCGTGATATTTGAAAAGAACCAGGGTGGATAGTTGAGCACGTGGAGGATAAGCATAC
Source organism: Lithobates sylvaticus (assembly GCA_028564925.1). Taxonomy (NCBI): domain Eukaryota; kingdom Metazoa; phylum Chordata; class Amphibia; order Anura; family Ranidae; genus Lithobates; species Lithobates sylvaticus. The sequence goes on along the minus strand of CM053031.1, from coordinate 145,150,429 downwards.
ACTAATAATTCTGTAACAAAGATATTCTCCAACAGGGAGAAAGGCATTCATGGGTGTCAATAAATCTCATAAAGGGTCATAAACTGTCAAGAAGGGGAGTTTCTCTTCCGTGTAATGACCCTGCTCTTTCTCCCAGTAGTATAGCAGAAGGCAGAACAGCACAGCTTTCAAACCATGAGGGTGTAGGGGCCTAATGGCTAGGTATAAGAATGCAATATCAAAGTACACACTTTTTGAAAATAGTACTATAAATCTCTTATGCCTAACTCATTCTCCTGGGATAACAAGATAAAAGCAATGTTAGCTTTTGGAAACTGCTCTGTCTAGACTCAAGTCATTTTTTTGGCATGAGGGGTGCCATCTGCACATGCATTTTTGTTTATTTATTTTCTATGATATTTTCTATAGTGACTGTAGGGCGTTTTTATGTCACATTTACTTGTGGCAGATGGGATGTCATTTAACTTGTGGCTAACGTTTAGCCACACATGTCTTGACCTCACACAATATCCTATACTCAGCAGTGACTACTCCACCCCAGGCCTTTTAAGACTGCAGCAGCACCCTTACAGGCAAAGCAAATACATGGACATGTTTTCATGGCCAATTCAACAAAGGATAATATAGTTATACTAAAGTAGATTGTGTTTAAACCTCTGCCTATAGAACACTTTCTGTACTTTGCTATTGAAATAGCCTTTTTTAAATATATCAAGACTTTAATTTTGACATTTTTATAGCTGTCACCAAAATGGTAAAGCCCAAAACCGCAGTCTATTTTTCTTGCCAGGAAACAAATGATGTAGTAGATTTCTTCTTTCAAGCTATCAGCATGTGTCAAACACAAGGCCCTTGGAGCTTTTTCTCAGCCAGCACTTGGCCGAAGTCCACCCTGCACACTGTATGTAGCGCACTCCTCAACCCTGCACTCTGTATGTAGCGCACTCCTCAACCCTGCACTCTGTATGTAGCGCACTCCTCAACCCTGCACTCTGTATGTAGCGCACTCCTCAACCCTGCACTCTGTATGTAGCGCACTCCTCAACCCTGCACTCTGTATGTAGCGCACTCCTCAACCCTGCACTCTGTATGTAGCGCACTCCTCAACCCTGCACTCTGTATGTAGCGCACTCCTCAACCCTGCACTCTGTATGTAGCGCACTCCTCAACCCTGCACTCTGTATGTAGCGCACTCCTCAACCCTGCACTCTGTATGTAGCGCACTCCTCAACCCTGCACTCTGTATGTAGCGCACTCCTCAACCCTGCACTCTGTATGTAGCGCACTCCTTAACCCTGCACTCTGTATGTAGCGCACTCCTCAACCCTGCACTCTGTATGTAGCGCACTCCTCAACCCTGCACTTTGTATGTAGCGCACTCCTCAACCCTGCACTCTGTATGTAGCGCACTCCTCAACCCTGCACTCTGTATGTAGCGCACTCCTCAACCCTGCACTCTGTATGTAGCGCACTCCTCAACCCTGCACTCTGTATGTAGCGCACTCCTCAACCCTGCACTCTGTATGTAGCGCACTCCTCAACCCTGCACTCTGTATGTAGCGCACTCCTCAACCCTGCACTCTGTATGTAGCGCACTCCTCAACCCTGCACTCTGTATGTAGCGCACTCCTCAACCCTGCACTCTGTATGTAGCGCACTCCTCAACCCTGCACTCTGTATGTAGCGCACTCCTCAACCCTGCACTCTGTATGTAGCGCACTCCTCAACCCTGCACTCCGTATGTAGCGCACTCCACAGATAACATCAAGTCTGTCTGGGATTACATGGAGAGACATAAGGATTTGAGGGAGCCTACATCCACAGTTCTCCGTGATGCTTGGAACAACCTACCTGCCGAGTTCCTCCAAAAACTGTGCAAGAGTACCTAGAAGAATTAATGCTGTTTGGTGTGACCACCTTTTGCCTTCCAAATTTTGATTTCCGATACCCCCCACCTAAGAGTGGGCAAGGGGTCCTCTCACCACACCTGCTGTGACATTTTGAATCTGTGAATGAAAATAATACAAGTCCTGTCCACCACCGCACCAGACGGACTTGTAGTTTGAATGGGTCACAAGCGTACTGATTAGCACACTCATAGTCCATTTACATTCCCTCCAGCTTGCAGGCTGACAGCTTGTACAGGGCTACTGTGTTGGAGCCTGAAATAGCACCACCTGCGATCTACTGATCACAGGTGCAATACTTTGCAGTCAACTGTTAAAAAAAAAAAAGCACATTTTTTTAACCTGCAAAAAATGTGCATTTATTATTTTTCAGTTAAAGGTTAACTTGGCCTTAAAAAAAGACGTGAAAAAGATAGTGATGATATGAAGCTGAATTTAGTTAGATGGTAGATGTGGATTATTGCCAAGGAGTTTGAACGAAGGCTAACATTTTTTTCTTTTAGCTTTACATCTGGATACCTGATGTCCCAATCTATAAACTGCAAAGATTTTACAAAACTGCAGTGCGTGGTTCAGAATTATAGAAAAAAAAGCATGAAAAATGCCTTCTGTTTCTTGATTAGGGTTGCTTTTAATTGAATCATTGTAATTGCCTTAGGCTTGATTCACACCAATGCGACATATGATCAGAGAAATTCAATGTTTCCCTATGAGAGCTGTCTTAACTGATACTACTATCCGACTTTAGTAAAGGTTCCTGCACTACTTTGGTCTGACTTTGATACAACTTCACAGAGTGTAAAAAGGCACATCAAAGTCCTATCAAAGTTGGACTTCAAAGTTGCGTTGAAACCACGCCACTTTGTAGTAGGGCTAGTGTGAATTGAGCCTAAGTCTGTGCTCTAAGGCATAATGTTTAGTATTTCCAAAGCTTTTTTCTTAGAGCATAGCTGCAGGTACTTACAAATTATCCCCCCCCCCCCCCAATACCTTCTCCAATAAGTGTACACCTTGCATTCACTTCAAAAATATAAGGTTTTCTATGAATGGTGGAAGTGCTGTATAACCTACTTCATGTGGTCAATGTGCAGTGAGGAAGCTGCACAGAACCTGGAAGATCACGGGTCTCACTGTATGTAGCACAGATTACTACAGTGATTTACAGTATCTCCAGCGGCCCAGATATCAGCCATGTATAGTTTCATGGAGTAAAGCTGGTTCAATGTAAGTATGCTAAAACAAATTTAAAAAATATCGCTCCTGCAGTTTATCTTTAAAAGCATGGATGTTAAAGCTCAGATCCTAAGTGATAGTTGTTTATCCAAATTACTTGTTTATACAAATTACTTGTTCCTACGTTCATTAGGCTAGAAAATCCACCTCTCGCATAGTCTACCATCGCTATTGGAAAGCATTATTCGCATGGTGCAAGGCACTGAAATTCAATCTCAGGACATACTCTGTGGGATGCATCCTGACTTTTCTTCAGTCTGGTGTGAATCAGTGTTTGGCCCAGAGTTCTGTCAAGGGTCAGATCTCAGCGTTAGCGATTCTTTGAAGACTCACACTTTGGTAAAAGTCTTTGTATGGGGAAGGGGGTGGGGAGTTGCTTACACAGATATGCCTACTGTGTATGTTTAGCTCTTATCTCTTCAACCTGGTTCTGTCAGTTTTTCAAAAACGGCTGTTTAAACCTCTGTCTGTCTTCACTCACAAGGTAGACACTCTTGTTTGCCAGTATGAGTATTTTTAGTTGGCAGCTTTTTCCTGTAAGCAATCTTTTCATGTGCTTCACTGAGCGAAGACTGTCTCGAGGCATATGCGCTCTCTCAGTGGCGGCTGGTGTTAAACCTTTTTTGGGTGGCGCAAACAAACTGAAAAATTAAACTGTTAGTAATGCAGGGCTGTAAATACCCATTTATCAAGTGATTATGTATCATTACTGCTAGATAAAACTGTGCCCGTCTAATGCAGCCTCGCTGTGCCCGTCTAATGCAGACCCAAGTTGCCCCAGCCATGTTCACTGCACGAACTTGAAGGGTAGTTGTGGGGCACCCTATTCATGGTGATATGCCATTTCATTTTTGCCATTAAACAGCACTGAGATGTTGCATCTCTTTTCAGGTGGGGTGGTCAGGGTGGTAAAACTTCAGCTCAACTGCCTGCTTGTACTGCCCCTCCCAGCTGTGGGAATGAGCCCCTAAGGTCTTCTTTACAAGTGTGGTCTCAGATCTGGGCATTCCTCTCGAAGGGTCCACATATTGACTGTCTGCCTGACACCCTTTCCATCCCAGAAGACTTTTTCTCTCTTTTACCTGTTCAGCAGCTCAGTACATTCTCTGCACTTGTTAAATGTGGCCATAGAATAGATGATTTTTTTTTATTATTTCATTCCTAGTATGGCCACCCTAAATGAGTGCAGAGAATGTACTGAGCTGCTGAACAGGTAAAAGAGATAAAAAGTAATGTGGGATGGAAAGGGTGTCAGTCAGTGATGGGAATGGTCAGATCTGACACCAGAGGATGCAGGGTATGTGTGAGCATATGAAGATATGAGGGAAGAGCAAACAGCGGAAAGTGAAGGAGGGGGGAGAGGGGGAGGATCGGTGTGATGGGGAAGATGTAGAGACTTCCATTACACAGAGAGAGGGGTAAGTAAAGTTGGAGGTGAAAGGTGCTGCTGTAGCAGGAGTCAGGACAGTGAAAATAGCATAGCAGGTGCCCCTTAATTCCCCCAGTCCTGGCCCTGCATGTACTGTACCTTCTCTGTGTTTCCAGGGATCCCTCTGTGTGCACTGCTGGCTGCCGAGTCTGTCACAGGGAGATGGATGGAGGACATAGACTGCTGCACGGACCTGAGCCTGCCACCATTCTTCTCCTGCTGATTCCCTCAACACTTACTTGCTGAAGGAGGCAGGCGTTGTGTGAGCCAATTCAGTCCTCCGCCAGCAGCACAGGGACTGGGAGAGCCAGAACTTTAAACTTACTATCGCTCCAGTTGCAGTCTCCCCGGCTCTCCAGATGAACTGATGCCACCCCCCCCCTCCCAAGCCCAGGGGTCCCCCCTTAGTAGCAGCCCTGGATAGAGCACTGGATGGATGGCCAGTAGTTGGTCACCTACCTGTATGCAGGCTGGGCAGCGATTGCCCTGGGCACTCCACTGTTCAATCCTGTGTTCTCTGGGCTAGGTAGCAGCAGGTGGAGAGGTGTACAGGATTGTCTGATGGCCAGCCGACTCGGAGAGGCCCAATCCTTGTGTTCCACCACCATGGGACCAGGAAAAGTTGACCAGCGAGACTGGAAGTGAAGCAGTTCAGCTAAAAGCACCGCCCTATGTCATGCTTCCCATAGGAACCTGTGTGTCCGGCGCCCGTGGGCACTTAAAGGAACATTTTTTTTTTTTTGATCACTAGCTTTGGGGGCGCTGCGCCCCCTATTGACGGGCCACTACTGGGCTCTCTTCTCCCTAAGGTGGAGTCCTTCTTCCAACCTAATCAAGACATTGTATTTCTATCCCTCTCTCCTACACTGGTACATCCCAAGGGGATTCTCTCCATTGTTTTGAGCCAGTACAGGCTGTTAGAGTTTAACTCTCCACTACAACATCTTTTAGTGTGACCGACTGCCTTTTTGTCATTCAAAGGGCCCCAATGGGGGGGGGGGGGGTTACCTGTCTCTAGCTCCAGCAGTTCTAGTTCAGTAAGTGCCCCTTGGGCTTTTCAACATCAGGCATCTGTTTTCCCAGATTGCAAGGCTGTCACTGGGTCTTACCAGGTGGATGCTAGCTTCAGGCATGAAGTCTGCAAGGGAGCATATCGGCAGGAGGCAGAGAAACAGAAGTACACTGATATTTTCAGTGAAGAACTGTGCAGGGTGATGTGTCAGCCCAAGTCTGTCCATTTGGATTACAGGCTGGTTGTGCGCCAAGGTAGAATGGAAACAAGAAAACTGACCTTTTCTGGGATGAATGTGCTTCCATGGCTAGCATGGTCAGTTTGAAATGGGAAAGCAGGATGACTGGCAGGATCACCAGGCATTTCACATAAAGGAAGCAAGTCAAAGGGAAGAGGATACCTTGTCAAGTACAAGGTATAAGACACACATCTGGAATATGACATGTTGCTTTTTTTTTTTTATAGAAGTGACAATATGACTCCTCTTTGCTGCATAGAGGGCTTAGAGAGCTGGGGGCGGATACTGCGGGGGGGGGGGGGGGGTGCATGTCAGCAGAAGGCAGAGGGTGAGCATTATGTTGATCTTCCCAGTGATTAGCTGTGCATGGAGTGTGTCAGCACATGTCTGCCCTTTGCATTACAGGCAGGCTGTGCTCCCAAGTAGAATGCAAAGAAGAAAACTGACTGTGCTGAGATGAATGTGCTTCCATTCCTAGTGTGGTCAGTTTGAAATAGGAAAGCAAGGGGACTGGCAGGATCACCAGGTATTTCACACAAAGGAAACAAAGCAAACTGACCAGGATACTTATTTTTTTATACAAATACATGGTACAAAAGAATGCACATGAGGAAAATGAAATGTTGGGGGTAACCTACACTTTAACCACTCATAATCATTATACTGCGGCAGGCCAGCATGATCCTGCGAACCGTCGTAGCTGTACGTCGGCTCCTTTAAGTGGGATAGCAGGCGCACGCCAGCTGCACTGCGGTGATGCCGATGCTTGTGACCGCCACAATCTGTCATCTCCTATAGTCAGTCCCCTCCCCCTACAGTTAGAAACACACACTAGGGAACATAGTTAACCCTTTGATTGCCCCCTAGTGTTAACCCCCTTCCTTGCTAGTGACATTTATACAGTAATCGGTGCATTTTTATAGCACTGATCATCTGCCGTATCGCAAAAAATGGCCTGGTCATTGAGCAGCCAAATCTTCCGGGGCTGAACTGGTTAAGGGACACGGGTCCCACTCCTCTATCTTATGATCATTACCATTACTTATTTTGCACAAAACTAAGTATGCCTGGGGGGTTTGAGTGGGGTTATACTGTCTAACAATTTTTCTGTTGTAAGTGTCCAATTCGTCTGTAGGTGCAGCATAACCCAGTGTCTCAGAATACATTATGCCTACAATCCCTAAGTAAAAAATGTAGTCACGCTGGCAGCACTCATATGTCCATTTCCCAACGGCAACCTCTGTATATGATGCTGAGCATGTGCACTCAACTTCTTTGGTCGACCATGGCGAGGCCTGTTCTGAGTGGAACCTGTCCTGTTAAACCGCTGTATGGTCTTGGCCACCATGTTGCAGCTCAGTTTCAGGGTCTTGGCAATCTTCCTATTGCCTAGCCCATCTT
>CM053031.1:145133209-145140709 GCA_028564925.1 Lithobates sylvaticus | reverse complement strand
GTCAGTCCTATTCCCATACAAGTTGGAACACATTAAGGGAATGGACTTTTAACCCCTTGATTGCCCCCAGTGTTAACCCCTTTTCTGCCAGTGACATTATTACAGTAATCAGTGCATATTTATAGTTAATGGTCCCAAAAATGTGTCATGTGTCATGTCCGATCTGTCCGTCACAATACCGCTAAAAATCGCAGATCACTGCCATTACTAGTAAAAAAAAATTAAAAAAAAATATAATTATAATGCCATAAATCTTTCGCTTAGTTTGTAGATGCTATAACTTTTGCGAAAAAAAACAATCAATATATGCTTATTGCAATTTATTTTTTACCAAAAATATGTATTAGAATACATATCGGCCTAAACTGATGAAGAAATGTTATTTTATTTTTTTTAAATTGGGGGAAATTATAGCTATTTTTTTGTTTATAGCGCAAAAAATAAAAACCGCAGAGATTATTACCACCAAATGAAAGCTCTATTTGTGGGGGAAAAAAAAGGCTGCAAATTTTGTTTGGGTACAGTGTCATATGACCGCGCAATTGTCAGTTAAAGCGACAGTGCCAAATTGTAAAAAGTGCCCTGGTCAGGAAAGGGGGTAAATATATATATATATATATATATATATATATATGTGTATGTATGTGTGTGTGTATATATATATATATAATAATATGAGAGAGAGAGAGACCCTGACCTCAAGGAGCTTACTAACATTCATACATACTAGGGCCAATTTAAACAGGATCCAATTAACTTACCAGCATGTCTTTGGAGTGTGGGAGGAAACTCACGCAGGCATAGGAAGAACATGCAAACTCCACGCAAGTAGTGACGTGGTTGGGATTCAACCCTAGTGCTGCTAGGCGGGAGTGCTAACCACTTACCCACACTGCAACATTCACCTATCATTTATCTATGTAGATTTTGAGGAATTTGCTCTTAACTGAGACGCAAACCATTTGAGATAATCTAGGAAGTGCTACACACTTGATCAACACAACACTGAAGTTTGTTTTCTTTCCACAGGTTCTTAGTACAATTCAAGCAGGACAAGGTCTGTGTGAAATTCATCCAAGGAACTCAAAAGAATGGCAATGTCCCCACTTGCAAGAGGAAAAACAATCGCCTTCTTGAGGTGGCTGTACCCTAACAGCACTATTTTTAAAGTATGGACATGTTCAAATTTAACTTCATAGTTTTTAGAGATTGGGGGGAGGGGGGCATTTTTTTAATATTTTGAATTGTGCCAAAAGCAGATGTTAATGTTCTGGATCCAACAATGTAAGCTTTTACATAAAAACAGCTGCATAAAAAGTTGTTATCTCCTACAATTTATTTGACACAAATATTTATGTCCCGTTGGCTGCTGATCAAATTCTATCAGAGCACTTTTGAGGAGTTTGACCCACAGCTTCCTATGCAATTCAGTTAAATCTCCACAAGTATCCAGAAATAGAGTTTAAACTACACATTTCATTAATCCTTGAAATTGCATTTTTGGTTTCTAAGAAAAAATACAGTTTCTGTTCCAGCTATTACATTTATAGCCATAGCTCGGAGTGACTGAGAAAAGAAAGAATCAAAGCCTGCCCAGTGGAGCGTTATAACTTGCCTTCACGCACATTACACTTGTAAAAATCTTTGGACTACTACTAAACTTGTGCAGACTGCAGTTACTATGTCACATATAACAGATCGCTACTGTTTAATAAAAAAAAGTTTTGTGTTTTTTTTTTTTTTTTTTTTTTTAACCTGAAAACTGACTAGTTGGTTATGTTGAATCACTTTTTTTAAAGTACAGTAGGTCTTTTTTTAATTTTTTTCCATATACGATTAGTGCTTGCCATCTCATAATGTGATGGTCATCACCTAATTGTGGCAAAGATTCATTGAAATGCATCATGCCATGTTATGGATACACTGGTGTATTATTAGCTATGAATAGTATGTGCATCTAATCACACAGTAATCCCTTCAATGATATCTTAAAATTACTACAAATTTATATCTTAAAATGACTACAAAAGCCATTTTGTATTTTTAAAGCGTTGTTATGAGAAAAACAAAGGGGCTGCATGTGCTGATTTCCATCTACAAATACTCATCATGCTAATCCTCTGGCTTCAGTGCATTGACTTAATTTAGTGTTTGCATGTTCTAGGTCTGTGACTCAAAACACTTTAAAGCCAGACCCAGCCAAACAACGACACCTTTTGAAAAGCAATTGAATTTTTTTTTTTTTTCTTTCATGACATATTTCCCTTAATACTTTACAAATTACCATTCCATCATCTCCATCTGAAGCTAGCTAAAAGGTTTCCCAACGAAGTAAAAAATGTATTTACACATGTGCTTTGGAGGGACCTATAAAAATAAAGTAGCAAGTGAAAATCCACAAGGAAATGTTCTGAAAAAATGTCCTATGCATATATTTTTAAATACAACTAGCATGATTGGTGTCGGCCTCCCTGCACAACAGCAATCAGGCTTTGAGAGTGAGGGGGCAGCACTTGGAGAAAATCCAAGCAGTCCACATGTGCAGATAAGGAATATACTGACAGGATGAGAGAGATCATTTTATCAGTCATTTGCTGATCACTGTGTAGTTACAGGCTGGAGGAAAAGTGTCCCGAGAACAGCGATGGCAAACCTTGGCACCCCAGATGTGTTGGAACTACATTTCCCATGATGCTCATGCACTCTGCAGTGTAGTTGAGCATCATGGGAAATGTATCAAAACATCTGGGGTGTCAAGGTTCGCCATCACTGCCCTAGAGCCTCACTGCGGTATATCTGCAGTGTGATATTAAAAACACTGCTGCTTCTGACTGTAAAGGCCCATGCACACAGGACTTTTTCACAGCTGCTGTTAGGGGCGTCTGATTTTTTATTTTTATTTTTTTAACTGCCTCTAAATGCCCCTCCATGTTAGCCTATGTGTCCATGCACACATAAACTTTCAGAGGTGTTTGGAGGCATAAGCGTTTAGGTGCAGTAGAAAAAATGTCAGCCTGTGCATCCAGAAGCAGAGGCTGTTGAGCTGTAAAAACTAAAAATGCCAAAAAAACGCTGCTAAAAGCTTGGTACAGTGCTTAGCCACGTTGGGCGTTTTTACTTTATAGGGAGTGTTTTTACTGAAAAAAACTTAAAAAAACTTCCATAAATGCTATTCAGACCTTAATCTCAGTAGATTTGGTGATATCCATACAGTGCTGCTTACTGTTCTCCTTGTTGGACGCTCTTACATCATGGAGGAAAAAAAACTGTCTCTACCAAGATGTCCAATTCGACACAGTCAGTGCAGAACAAGGCATGGTAAGTCAGTAGTGGGGGAAGATCAGTTGCAGGAAGACCACAGGGAAAACTAGTGACTATTCCTTTGCCCCCAGCCTACCTTTTTTGGATACATCTACCAGAGTTTAGTTTCTCTTTATGATTTATATACAAGGTTGTTTTTATGTTCTTACCCTCGGGATTGAAGCCTATTACTACTCAACAATTTCTGAAACAAAAACTACCTATTGTGTTCTGTACATGCGGGCTTCATATGTGGGTGTATTTTGCCAAATGCTGTTCACACAAAGATCAATGACCCTATTGTTTAAAATCAGATCCAGTTGATAAGGATTCTTTCAAGAATAGTAGAAAGAACAACCCTTCAGCCAAGCCAAATAGTAGCTTCAAAGTGGAACAGCCAAAGATTGAGAAAAAAAAGAGTGAGAAAGATTTAGAACTTCTTTTAGTAGTGGAAACCTTTACAGAAAATTCTGTACAATTTGTGTTGCCATGCAGTGCCATAAAACCTGCAAACAACCACTGATACACTAAATTGCCAATCCAGATATGGTAGTTTTTGTCCTATAGCAGCACTAATGCATGATTTTTCTTGGCTCCTCTGCATGTTTTTTGTATTCTCAAAGTAGAATTTCAGCTTCATCCTAACTACTTTTAAAACCCGCCTCTCCCCCTCCTAACAGCTATGCTAACTAATCTGTTTATGGTAAATGCATATATTTACCTATTCTCAGTCGCTCTGGTCTGGTCATAGTATCCCGCTTCCATGTGTCAGCCAGTGCTGCTGCAGTGTAGAGGAGGAAGCACTGACAGCGGATAGACCATTGAAGCCTATAGTTGGCGTCACCACTGCAGGCATAACCAGCCATTGTCAAAACCTGCCCTCCTCTCCCCTTCATATACTGCTGGCTGACACAGGGGAGATTACATGACTGGACCGGAGCGGTCTTGCATATTAGTTGGCATAGGAGTTAGGAGGGGGGATGGGACAGTTTTAAGGTTATTTAGGATGAAGCTGGAATTCCACTTTAACCTATACTTTTTTTGTGTACATCAACCAGAACCATATACAACTGTTACTGGCATAATTATGTCTCTTATTAGGGTTCAGCTGCATTTTACAACTTAAGAATAAACTTAAAAATAAAAAACATAAAAAAGATCACAGGGCATAATCTACAGCCAGTAGGGTGTGCCCTTTGTGCCAATGCTTCTTCTGTTAGGTGAAATTCTCCTTCATCCTTATCCCCCCCCACCTCCAGCATTGTAATCTTCCAGCACGGTGGGTGTTAACAGAACTAAATAGGCTGTCACAGGCTCTCATCCCAATTATGTCCACCCTTTATTTTTAGCTACTCTATTTATAGAAGCCATACTACAGCTAGTATGTATGAAAAGGGATCTATGAATGGAGGGGGCAGATTTTTCAGTCATCTGACAATCCTCCATAGATTCAGTTTCATTCATAGAAGGTATAGTATGGCTTCTATGAATGAAGCAGCTGGGTGTAAAATAGGCGCATAGTCAGGTACTCCTGATGAGAGCTTGTGACAGCCCCTTAGTTGCATTAACCCCCAGCACATTGAAGGATTGTGGAGTTGGAGGGGCATGGGTGGAGGTGGATGTCCTCTAATAGAAAAGGCATCAACACAGGGGGACATAACCTCCTGACTGTAAGTTATGTCCCTTCTGCTGATTTTGTGGGGGGGTTCGCTGTACTTGGGCTTTAAGGCTTCTAAATTTGCTACGTTGTTTACTTTTTTAGGTTGTACGTTTTAAAAAAAAGTGCTTTAATAGTGGCTGTTTAGTTGATATTACTGGTGACATAGATTATGGGTAGTGTCAAATAAGGTTAAAACATCTGTCAACTTTTTTTATTTTGGCCATTTTAGGGGAGGAGGGCCTCTCACTTCTGCACCACTGATGGTGGTCACTGAGACAGGAGCAGAAATTAACTTACCTGTGTCTGCAACGGGAACAAATACAATATAAAGATATTTTTTTAATTGTTTTAAAGTGGAAATTGGTTAGAAATTCTAGTTTTATTATTGTTTGTGCCCATATTTGGGAATTTTCTTACTGACCGCCAGGAAGTGAGAGGTAATCCCTCCATGGAGACTCAGACAATGGTATAACCTTGACAATGTTTCTATCCCTTCCTCACACTATCCAAAATGATAAAAGCTCTGGCTGGAGTTTAGATATTTTTGTAAAATCAGCAAAATGGATTAAATTCACAATGCTAACACACCAAAATAAAGACCGTTTTATTTTTAGCTGAGTCTAATGAAAATTAGCTGTGTCTAAAATAAATAAAATAAACTTACCCAACTCCTCCAAATCTGCCCCTCCCTACCCTAAAGGTTCTACAGTATGTGTTTTATTCTGTATTTTTTTTTTTTTACTTTTTTGAGACGATCCTGTGGCACCACAGGTTCCTCTTCACCTCTGCTCCAGGCTGGACAGTTCATATTGATGCAGATAGGGGTGCTGACACGATGCTGTCAGCATTGCTCACTGCACCAATACATCACAGCTCTGAATTGAAGGTGATTATTGTAGCCTGTGCTGCTTTTTTAATTAAAAAAAGCTTTTATTCATATTGAAATGGACATAAAAACCCTCAATGCTGACAGACTCACACCTATGTTTTATATATTCAGTTAAAGAGTAGATAAGACAAGGTCTCTTTTTAAGCCTAGTACACACGGGCCCAGTGTCGGGTGGCATCGGCTGGTTCAATAAAAACTGGCCAACATTCAGCTCCTGTGTACAGCAGCCAACCTGACAGAAGGGACATGACCGAAAAAGGTCTACCATACTGGCATCAGATCAGCACTCTCAGCCAATGGCTGTCAGTTTTTGTTCTGAATGAAAAAAAAAACTAGTAGTGTGTACTAGGCTTTACACAGAAGAAATGTATTACATGGACATTTGGTAAGTTATAAAATTGCTGAAGACAAATTAAATAAAATACCTAATTACAGACTGTAATAAGTGCAAAATAATATAGCAAAATCCATATAATTGGAGTATAATCGGTTGAGAACTGAGCTGTGTATTTTAAGATAGGTTGGAGGCCAATTTTGATAAATTCAAATTTAGCCTTGAGTTGGCTGTAAAGCTTTGTGAATTTTAACTGGAATATTATAATGTAGCTCATAAGCTGAAAGCAATGTAGAGCCTCTGATCTAACCCATTGTTTCCAATTCAAGTTCTTGGGGCATGTTTGTTAATCTGCTCACAGAATGACAGTTCAAGTAAGTAGGGCGATTCTTTAAACAATTTGCAAATGAACAGATCTGCGCTATTCTCTTGATGTATGATCTACATGCATTGTTATTGCTTCCTTTAGAATGGAGTCGAAAGGTATTACAATAGTATATTGCAAATCCTAATGAATCAAATAGGTGGACAATAAACTAGTAAATGACAAGTGTTGATAAAATTTAATTGAAAATTTTACAAATCGTTGCAGATACAGTGTGGGCCCCTCAGTATTCCTCGTGAAAATATAAGCCATCCTCAGTGATTCTTTGTAGCACAATTGTACATGTTAGCCTGATGCATAAAGATATGATATACATTTTTGTAATGTTTATTTTAATTGTGTATTAAACAGAAGTTCAACATTTACTTGTATATTGTGATATATCCTATGTTATGTGCAGCAATTATTGACTCTGTAATCTATCTTTAACTGTATGGTGTAATAAAACAGCATATGAATAGTTTTCAATATTTAAAAACCCTGAGAAGTAGGCTAGCCAGGCTACATTCATACTGTTATGTAGTCAGTGTGATTTTTGTTTTCCTGCAGGAGATGGAGAAGAAACCGAGTTATGTTGTTGTACTGTTTTCCATAGCACACTGCTGTCTTGCTTATGCTTAATCTATGTACCTTGTATTAAATATGCACGGAAGACCTCAACTCTAGTCCTGCAGTATAAAGTATTCTCTGTGCCAGCTGCTGTTATTACGTTTGAGAATGATCTCAAACTATTGTTTTTCCTGTTTTATCTTGTGTTCAAAAATTTAATAATGTACTTTCATTATTAGTGGGGTCAAATGGAGGTTTGTTTTCAGCCGCAATGATGAGAAAATTTGAAGCAAAATTAGAAATTCTGTGTCCCCATTGCAGGCTTAGATTGTGTAGATAAGCTGGTGTCCTCTACTGAGCATGCTCATGTTTCAGTTCCCTTT